>BMAW01008099.1:14978-30160 GCA_019974015.1 Nephila pilipes | reverse complement strand
TTAACAACAGATTTTTATGCCTTATTAGTTAATGTTCAATGTTAATATACATTTTGAAGGATCTTAATATTTGCTATAGCTGAGAAGATCAAAAATGGATCTTTTAAAATGTTTTAAGTTTCCAAATAAAAAATAAGATTCTGTGAAAACATTTTTTGAAGAAATTGGGCTGAACTTCTTAGTATTTTAAACTATGCAAACTACATTTTGATTGTAAATTGCATAATTTTCCTTTCTTTGCCGGGCTTGCTTTCTTTAGGTAGGTACAGACGTCATGATTCCAAGGCACCTTTTGAGCTTTTTCTTCCCATATAGTTTACGATCTTTGGTAAACACGAGTAACTCGCCCTCGGAGACACCTTAACAAGCGATCCTTCTCTATTTTCGATCTTCTTTCTCGTGAATTAACTATTTTCTCATATTTTCAAGTCTAGATATCATCTTTACATTTTACTAGCTTTACACTTACTCACTTACTTTGTTTGGCACATAGCCACATCTGGTTTTTGTTCTATTAAAAAGTACTATTACTCACTCACTCAAACGCCTAGACCAGGGGTCTCCAAACCTTTCAGCTCGAGGGCCACATAAACTATAAAACAGCAGTTGGGGATACGACAATACAATCGAGGTCCAAATAAAAAAGAATCAAAACATAGATGTGGTTTTAATTATTTATTTAATATTATTTTATTTAGTTATTATTTAATAACGCATTAAAACGAGACTGTTTCAAAACCCATTTGAAGCAGATGTTGCCAGTTGCCTAGATAAACTGCAGCTGGAAGACATTGAGTTGTAAGCAAATGACCTCTTTAGAGACAAGGTCAAAGAAGGACTGATAGATGTTTAAAAAATTTTACATTATAACAAACGAAGATTTTACTTTGAAGAATCGATCCTGGGCATGCTGACTTAACTACAGTCCCTTTGTCCATGAAGTGCAAATAAGATTTCAACTTTTAGAAGTGGTTTCGTGACATGGCAACTTTTACCAGGGTATTGTCAAGGACTTCAGCTTCTGACCAGTATTCACTTTCACAGGTATTTGAATGATTATCAGTTAGTAACAAAATTATTACAAAAACAAGTATTTCGTTAGTAGTCAATGGTCTAGAAATCATATTCGTTTTCTTCATCTGTGGCATATCCCACTGTTTCTTTTCCTTTTGGATCGTTAGTTTCATTGGAATAAAACTATTCAAAAATCTTTCACGGAATTGTATCTTTCAATGGAGTTCCCACCTGCGTGAACAGTTCGCTTGCAGTTGATTCAGCCTCTAATTGATATATTATATATTGCGGCGATTTAGTCTTTATCCAAGATGACTGATGTATTTTAGTTTTTTTTCTTCGCTTCATTATCGAAACACTAAAGCTTGTAGATGGTTCATGTTGGAAACTGTCTTTAGTTCTAACCTCCAGAGACCCAGAAACGTCATTTACGATATTAACATCAATATTTATATCATTGTCATCCCCTTCAACTTCGTTAGTTAGTCTCTGGCATCTGGTGGTTACACAGCAATTTGAACATTGCTCTTATCAGAATCAAAACTAGAAAATAATTTCAATGCATCCTCTAAATTTAGGAGCCATTGAATTAGCATAATTCAGTAGGGGTGAAAATGCTAGGAGAGATATTTTTTTTACTCTTAGTTATAAGAGAGAAATAATGCGTCAATTGTGAATGCTTATCGTCCCACTCCCCAATTTAAAGAATTGTTAAAAAATAATACGTTAAAATTTATCTAATAGCAATAGGATTTTACTCACCACCAGGATTATAACGAAATATTTCTATCAAATAAAAAAAGTGTCCAAAGTAAGACAGCCAGGCGTCCAAAGTAAAAAGATAAAGAATTCTGCAACCGAAAAGAGAAGATACAAGCCAATCTCTCTGATGCGAGGAATAAACAGTTTCCTGACAGTAGAGGAAGGGGGAAACTCATACCTCATGTACAAGTAGAAGCTTATACATTACCCCTACATATTACAGTTCGCAAAATATTCGCATCAAACAAATACGAATCTTCACATACTGTTTTTCAATTGTCCTTTTAGTAGGACAATGCAATAAAATGGGTTTTAAGTTAAAAAAAAAAAGTATTACCTGAGTATAGTCAGTAAATATATCCACTTACTGTACAGAGATTATTGCTTTTAATGATTCCTTTTCGAAATATTTGGAAAACTCTTATTAAAGCTAACGACATTCCTAAAACTTAGTATACAAATTGGTAAGTAATTACGCGAAAGAAATAATCACTAAATAAAATAGAGTGCAACATGTTTCGGAATTAGATACTGTAAGATACTAACACCCTCGCATCACCTCAGTCAACCGCTATTGGAAACTGTGATCAAAATAATCAAGTCTTGAACAAGATGGAAAGCATTTAAAAACTCTGCTACTAGATGACTTTATATCATCTCATTGAAGTAAACAGAAGTAGAAAAAGTAAGCAGCTAATAAAGTTTTGAAATGTAATGATCGGTTGGAAAACATAACAAAATATTGCGCGCCTCTAGTTTAACTCAGTAAAAACGTAACATATTCGTAAGCGGTGGTTGTTCTTCGAAGGATACTCATACATTTCCGTAAATCCTTTCCGTAGATGAAAAGGTCTTCGTGGGCCCAGATGAGAGGGCCTAGCATGCAGCGTCCTGCTCGCCGCCCGTTGCTTGGACAACCCTTGTCTGGACCACAGATACACATTTTTTGGCATAGCGTGGCCACATTTGGCTCCTGCGCCAATAAATTGGACCTTCATTCACTCACATGATTTTGAAAATTGAAAATAACAAAGAGTAACAATTTAATTGGTAGTGGTTATAATCGAAAAATGAATCCGATATTCTTATGAAAGGAAAAGACTGATACTAACAACAGAATATAATTATTTTGTACTATTTATGTTTGCAAACATTTAAATTGTTTCCAGGTAAGAAAAAAAGAAAAAGAAAACATTAAAAAGGAGGGGGGGGGAACATTAACAAGTAATAAAAACTCCAGCAGATCCAAATTTGAAGCTTTAGAAACAAATGATGGGTCTATAGAATCGTAAAGAAATCGTGATAACCTAGTGGTTAAGGATGTAGTCTCGCGGCGGATGTTGTTTTCATGTAGTCGTGGGTCTACACCCTGAGGCTATAAAAGAACCACCATATAACGAGGATAATGAACGTCAAAAGTAACTGAGATCTTAATTCTTCCCATTAGTGTGTGTGCAAATTTGGAGAGGGAGGTGGCCTATATGGTGTCATCCTCGTCACATGACCAAGATTCAAAATTATGAGTTCAGTAGCCAAAATCGGCATGCTGCTTCTCAAAGCAACGTTAATAAACTATCGCATTGATTTGTATTCATTTGTGTGTTTGTGCGTGTTAAACAAAATTCACATTTATATGTATGCTATAAATTAAGGAAGAATAACGAAATATATGCAATATTTAACAAAAATTTATTCATGAAAGTTTATTTAAAAGTGTGCAAATATGTACACATTCTTCATAAAACATTAGAAGGTATATAGAGAAAACATTCATTTTGCACATATAACTTTGAGCTAATCACGAGTTTCTCTTTACTAACATCGGGAAGTTCATAGTAATTTGAATTGCATAAAATTATAATTTTTCCCCAAGCAAAATGAAATGAAATTAGATGAAGATAGAGTTGAAGTGAGTTTAGTTAGAAATAATGATATATGAATGAAACAGAATTGAAAGGAAATTGAAGGGAAATAGGAGATATCTTAAGGCTGATAGGTATTTGCAAGTTGTATTAAAGAATCGCTGGTAATCTTTTGGATCGAAGTGAACCTTTGTTAATGTATTAAAAAAAGTGCTGGCTATTTACGAGAAAGGGTTAAATCAAAAGGAGGGAATTTGTAAGTTAAGGCTAAATTAATTGATCTTAATTTAGAATTGACGAATTAAAAGGGATTCGAAAGAGAGCGACCTTCTCTATTATTTTACAATTAGTAAAAAATATTTTATCTTGCTGTTACGAATCTTCAATTTGAGTCAAATAATTGACTGTGTAATTAGAAGGGAGAGAAGGCGAGTTAAATAAATAATGAAGGATGAGCGTCGCAAACCATCATAATATTTACAGTAAATCTTATTTAGACTTATATAGAAATATATGAAACATTTAGATGAAAATTGCAAACATTTTCAATGTCAAATCTATAAACCATAATAATATTCTAAAACGTATTATTAATTAAATATAGTTGAGTAATATAATTCACATTAGCACTCGTTCAATTATGTATGTCATATGCTAATAAAATGCATGTTTATAATCCTTTGTTCACTTCTTACATTTCAAGACAAGAAAGTGTTATTGCCAACTCAGATGACATACAATCATAAAATTCCTGTAATTCAGATTGTGTGGTTCTTCCAATAATTTGTATGCCTTTTTATAAAATCAATTATTATATTTGACATATAATGTAATAAGTTTGCTTGTGCATTGTAAATAAAATGAGTAAAATGTTAAAATAAAAAAAAAAAATAAATAAAAAATTAATTTTATTCTTTGTTTGACATAAAATTAATATTCGCGAGTTAAATATATCGTAGAGTTTGTATATTATAATAACTTTGGGCAAGCCCAATTTACGGAACGACTTTAAAATATGTATAAAAAAATAATGATTTTTATATATTTAATAGGTTTTGCTTTAAAATGCATTGCTAAAAAGTTAATTTGTTTCAGGTACCATGAAAAGAACATGTATTTCCCATTCTGTGCTAACCATTTCTATTCAATGAGAAAAAAAAATCTCGAAGAAAAATAATTCGTTATATTTCCATGCAGTGCGCTGACCTTTGAAATGATTAATGTGTCTGGCAAACATTTTCTGAAATTCTACCTTTCTATTTAAACGCACACATTTATTTAGAGATTATTTATCATTCTTTATTATTCCCAAATCTTTTTTTTTTTTCATTGTAAAATATCGAAATACGAATCGAGATACTTCCGAAATAGAAAAGAGCCATTGATAAGATAATATCTCAAGAAGCAAAAGTAATGCTCTCAGAGACGAAAAATCCATTCAATGAAAGGATTTTAATGATTGAGTTTATTTCGTACTGAAACAGCACGGAAGCATAATAAATACAAGAACACTGATATTCTTTGAATTGAACTGTTTTATTTTAAATAAAATTATGCGAGGTTTTTCTTTTTTAGAACATTCAGACATTTGTATATCTAAATTGATATAACAGTGAGTGATCATGAGTATCAAATGCTTTAAATATATAGGAAATCAAAATGAATGCCGGGATTTTAAAGATTTTAAACAGGATTTGTAATTAAAGCATTTATTCAAAAGATAAATATATCTGAAAGTATTAGAAGGTATTATGGTTCAAAGTTTGAATGTAATCCTCAGAAATGCTGAATACACTATTTTTTTTTGTTACATCTAGTCTATATAATGGAATTTTTACCAAATATTGAGTAGCATGTATGTATCAGTGAGGACGGTGGTGATAAGGACTTTCAAATCCTCCTAGATCGACTTTAGAAGTGTATCCCCGAAAGGCAATCAACTTGCCAAGTCTTATTATTTCAGTTCTTGCAAAAACTGTAAGTGATGTGATTTTATCTGCAAAACCTTCCTAAACATATGGTTTCCTTACTATAATTAAGCCATTTTCTGATTGCTGCAATATAATGGAAGGTCATATCATTAAAACGTTGTCCATGTGAAAGAGATGACGTGGTTTTCTAAAGAGGGTTAAATGCAAGGATATCATGTCATTGGATTGTATAAATAAAAATATGATAGCGTCATATACCGTAATATAACGGACACTAGATAACGGCACTGGGATTTTAGGAAACCTAGCTTAAGACATTTTTCTCATGTAGACCCTGGGTTTGTCTTGCTTGATGTGTAGATTCTTAAGAACTTATCACATAGCTTCCTTGAATACGCTAAGCTACCTCTGAAGGTCGACCTTGGTTTTCCTTTTTAAGGACCTTGATTTTTTTTTTTTTTACAAATGTAACCTATCTTTTGAAACTGTATAAATACCAACGACTGTCTATCCGTCAGCCTTGTCTATCCGTATTTCGTTCAGAAATGGTGCTAAACAGCCAAAATAGACTTTCCTATATTTCACGCATAGAAAACGCTTTTTTCTGTTACGCCGCTATGTTACGAAAGCGTAAATGGACTCAGCGTCTTCCTTACTTTTCTTCTCAAAACACATTAACTAGACGTTTACAACGTTTAACTAATTATCCTAGACGCTTGCGCTTATGAAATCATCTATTGCCAAAATTAAAAATTCTCAAACTCATATTTGTAACTTGTGCATATTTCCTTACACAGGGGTAATAATTTTGGATAAAGGCATTAATTACACTTCGCGTAATAAAGCATTGAAATTGGGGCATTCATTTTGACTTACCCTGTATATAAAATAATAAGAAAATGAAACGCAATCCCGTATTATAATCAACGTAATCAGATTTTATATAAAGAAACATTTGCTAAATCGCAAATTATTTTTTATTAGTTTTCTTAACTATATAAGTAATGCATCAACAGCTTTAGAATATTTTATCAAAGGTTAGTGACATGAATTTGAAAACTGGTCTAAGATAAGTGTTAATAATTTATGATTATGATATTTTGAAAATGAAACTTATTAAATTATATTAAGGCACATGTTACAATAAAACGGCCATAATATTGAAGAAACTTCTTTATATTATTTAAACTGTTTGGGATTTTTAAATATATATATATTCACATTTCACAGCTCTAACTACATGATTTTACAAGTTATTTAAATTTTCTTTAACAGCTTGTTTAATCATGTCGTTGACCTTTAAACTATAAATTGTTTTTTCTCAGCTTTTTATTCTCATCAAGTTATTTGATTTAAAATGCTCGAGTTGTATTTATGATTAATAAAATTTATTGCAATTTGCTCTGGTTGTTTTGTGTATTATATTTGAAAATTTTATGTGGAGAAAGTAAAGATTTAAGTGAATATATATACAGTTACGTTTTAAAAACAATTCACAAATTTAATATGTATGTTTTTTTTTCTTATTAGCAAGAAGAAAAAAATATTACATAACTATAAATAGCACTAGTAGAATTAGACATTTGCGAGGTTTATGAGAAAAATTTCTAAAAATTGTGAAGGTACTAATGGAAGGTACTGTCAGGAACTAATCGAATCTATGAAGAGCACTACTAATTAGTAACATTATCTACAGAATTTCCTTCGAGTTGAAAATGTTGAAAGGAAGATATACATTAACACATCGATCAATAACTCCCAAGACTAACCCAGAGATGGCGCTCGTAGTAAACCAGTAACCAGGTCTTTCTAGAGTACTAACCTTTGCTTGAAACGTGTCGAAATTTTAAGTCGATCGGACCAGGAAAAAGGTTTTTTGAAGTGAAGTGAAAAAGGTTTTTTCCAAGTGGGTGCCGCGATTGCTTTCGATGGAACAAAAACAGCAACGAGTCGATGATTCAGAAAGCTGTTTATCGCTATTTACTCGCAACAAAAAAGATTTCTTGCGGAAAAAAAAAAAAAAAAAAAAGATTTGGAAAAGCGTTGGAACGATTGTATCACCCTAAAAGGTGATTAACAAAAGGTGTTATGTTGATGAATAAAAAAAAAATTTGCAAAAAAAATGTTGTTTTCAATTTTAGACTCGGGAGTTATTGATCGATGTGTTATTTTTAATTTATTATCAAAACGTGGTTGTTGTTATGTTTTCTGTGTTGTAGATATTAACAAATAGACAATATTATTTTTAATGCTTACAGTAGAGATTTGATAATTCAAATTTCATGGGACATGCTACAAATTTCGATTAACTGAGTTATCAGCGGAACAAATATTTCGAGATATGAAGAATGTAAAGGCGAAAATATCGACTACTAGAGTCAAGATTTTGAATAATATTTCTTGAATTGCAGAGTCATAGTTAAATAAAAATGATTCTACTTAATTAAATATACTATATTGATTTAAGTTAAGTGTGAAGTATAATTATACAGTTACAAATATTATTGTACATTTACAAATAGTACTTACTGTAAGGTACTAATTGAAAATAATTTTCTCTTAAGCATTGAGCCAAAAATAAACCAATGTTTCTTAGAAAGTTTCATGCACGTATACATAAGAAAATAGAGAAAAAGTATCAAAAAGTTCTGCAATTTTGCTGAAAAATTTAAGATTTTATTGTTTGAAATTTAATGAATTCAAGTGCGACGTCATTACGTAACTAAATTTGACATACTGAATCTGATTTGTTTAGTTTCTAGTTATTGAGTATAAATATGCCTTAATAGTACACAATAGGGAAATGATATTTTGTTTGAGATGCAGAAACTAAATATTTTGATGTACAGCATATTTAGGAAATGGTTATTTTCTTTGTCTTAACAGGTCAACTGAAAAGTCCCCGGACTGACACATAGATGGCGCTACTAGAATTAAATCCATATATTTTTTAGTTAGCCCTAACACAAAAAAAGATGCGTGTATAAATTTGACAGCTATCGGATCATTAGTTTGTGAATTATAGCATTTTGAGTGAAGCAACTTTTGTTATTGAGAAAAAAATGGATAAAAAGGAATTTCGCGTGTTGATAAAATATTGATTTTTGAAGGGAAAAAATACAGTTGAAGCAAAAACTTGGCTTGATGCCGAGTTTCCGGACACTGAACCAGGAAAATCAACCATCAAGGATTGGTATGCTAAGTTTAGACGTGGTGAAATGAGCATCGAAGACGGTTAACGCAGTGGACGCCCAAAAGAGGTTGTTACCGATGAAAACATTAAAAAAATCCTCAAAATGATTTTGAATGACCGTAAATTGAAATTGAATGAAATAGCAGACACTCTAAAGATATCAACTGAAAGTGTACATCATATCATTCACGAATATTTGGGTATGAGAAAGCTCTGTGCAAATTGGGTGCCACGCGAACTCACTTTTGACCAAAAACATCGACGAGTTGATGATTCGGAGAAGTGTTTGAAGATGATCAAGCGTAATAAAACCGAGTTTTTGCATCGATATGTGACAATGGATGAAACATGGCTCCATCATTTCACTCCGAAGTCCAATCGACAGTCATCCGAGTGGACTGCACACGATGAACCCGTTTCAAAGCTTGGGAAAACGCAACAGTCGGCTGGCAAGGTTATGGCTTCTGTATTTTGGGATGCGCATGGAATAATTTTCATTGACTACCTTGAAAAAGGAAGGACCACCAACAGCGACTATTACATAGCGTTATTGGACGGATTGAAGGACGAAATTGCCGAAAAACGGCCGTATTTGAAGAAAAAGAAAGTGCTGCTCCACCAAGACAATGCACCGTGTCACAAGTCAGTGAAAACGAAATGCATGAATTAGGCTTTGAATTGCTTCCTCATCCACCGTATTCTCCTGATCTGGCCCCCAGTGACTATTTCCTGTTCTCAGATCTCAAAAGAATGCTCGCTGGGAAGAAATTCTCGTCGAATGAAGAGGTGATCACCGGAACTGAGGCCTATTTTGAAGCAAAGGACAAATCGTACAACAAAAATGGTATCGAAAAGTTGTAGGGTCGCTATAATCAGTGTATCATCCTTGAAGGGAATTATGTTGGATAAAAAAAACTAATTTTTCCGAAAACATGCGTTTTACTATGGTAGGCCGGGGACTTTTCAATTGACCTGTTACTGAGGATTACAAGTTAGCAAGGCATAAGTTATTCCGTTTGTTAATTGTGTAATTGTGTAACATTCTTTTATGTGACATTTTAAGCAGTGTACACGCTGCAAGCATAGATTGGTTCAAATTATTTTTGTTATGAAGTTAAATATACGTGATATGCAAAATTCATAAGTTTCTGAGCTTTAAATTACTATTCAAAATTATACTAAGCTTCCGGTCATTTTGCTTTTTTCACAATTTAAGCGATTGATTTGCGAGCACTGTTCAATAAGTTATCAGAAAGCCCAAGAGATGGCTCTCGTAGCATCGAAAGTGATTTGTTTTTAATAAGCATCATGACTCATTAACTCATATCCGTGATCATGTCGCATTTCGCACCTCGAAAATTCTCCGTCATAATCTTTCTAGCAGATGAGATCCTCCTCGTCTTTCGAGTAGATTCACCGGAAGGAAATTATTGTTTAATTGTTGCTTGGTTTCTGGTGTAGAACTATGAATCCATTTATTATAGATGTGACAACTCAATGCAAAATGACGTCATATTAACGACTCAGCAGCAATCAAATTTTGTTTGGTGGAAAACAACTACCAATGCAAAACTAACTTATGAATCAATGTCAAATTTGTTTTGGACTCGTTTAACAGGTGGAAGCACCTAATGGTATGAACAATTTATCTTTTTGAAGCCATTTGTCACCAAATTCAAGTACTTTTTGAGCCACCTTAGTACTATTTTTTCCCCTCAGTAAATTTGAATCTAGAGTAAAGAATGCCGGTCTGTTTCTTTAGCTGACATATTAACATAATAATAGTAAATTTTAAATGCAATATCGCTTATAAATATATTCTAAATACTCTAATTTAGATTGAGTGCTTACACTAAACTAAAATATTGGTCACAAACCTTTTTTTAAATAGAAGTAACGATAGTAGTAAATCGATAAGTGAAAAAACTGCAAATCAAGATATAAATCGTACGGAAAATAATTAAGTATTATTCAAGTTTTAATAAATAAACTGAATTATGTAATGACTAATCCATTTAGAAATATGGGAATCCAAAACTATTTTTTCCAAATTACACAGTTATTTTTTAAAAAAAAATAAAAAATAAAAATGAATTTGAAACTTTAATTTTAATGTATAGTTTAAGTCAAGTAGTGCACAATACTCACTAGCAAAGTAAATTAATCAGAATTTATTATTTTATTACAATTTTCGTATATCAATAAATTGAAAAAAAGGGAAGGTTTGATCTAATGAATAGAACTGATGTTTATAGGACAAAATGATAATCGAAATTAGGCCATACCGAAATAATATGCCCATGTCCTCTGAACCTAGCAGTGAACTTGATTCAGAGGGACAATTGCTTCTATTTATCATAAATATTATAAAAAACTTGAAATACTATTGATTCACGAATATAGGATATCAATTGGGTGTTCTTCCTGTCCGTGATTTACTCTCATTGTATTTAAGAGTTTCATGAACATATGGAACCCAAATCTTATCTGTTCATTAAATTTATTCTTCTCTAATTTTCATAGTAAACGAGACACAAGCTATTTAAATTTAAATTTGGCGTATGCATTTTGATAATTTTTGAATGAATGTTCTCATCGAGAATTTCTTCATTTCTCTGAACTTTAGGACTTCATACATAAAATGAATCCGAAAAGAATTTACGAATTTATCCTTGAATCTTTTAATAATTTGAAACACCTTCCACTGCCTCATGCCTTTGAAATTACGAAAGTGATGTGGATTTAAAAATCATAGCATATTGATTAGAGAGAAACGTAAATGTTAAAAATCAAATGAGTCAATTTGAGTTTTTGCTTTGATCAAAATTATTTAAAATTTAAAAAAAGTATGACAGTAACTCAATCGAGCAGCAATGATCCAAAAAATGTAAATTTAAAGTTACAGCTTTGCCTTTCATTTCTTAATTTCCGTTTCAATACTCTAATTTTTTTCAAATTTACATATATTGACAATAAAGTCTAATATTAGTAAAAATTCATTAATGATTGATTCATTTGTAAATAAAATTAAATAAATTACTAAAAAATAAGTTTAAAATAAATATAAATTTATTTTCATTCGCATCTGTTTTGAATCACTTTTATTTATGCAGGATTACTTGTAATTACAGTGCTGTATTTCTCCAGTATCATTGATTTACAAAAATTGATCTTATTTTCTTATTTATGATCTTTCTTGAATTTTTTTAATTAAAAATAATATTTTGAAGTGAAAATTCTTCTATAATATTTTTCAAAAAACTTTGCAAGTGCAAAGTTTCATATGAGTCTGTCAAAACTTTTTCTTATGACTAAGATAAATGACGAAGTAATCTATTTTCATGTAAAAAAGTACTTCGGATTTAAAACATAAATATGGCTGAGTGAAAATATGTTTACCTAAGGAATCATTATAATCGATTTAAAAAAGGGAATATTAAAAAAAATAATAATAAACCTATAATATTTCTTTATATGAAGAATAATTAAAATTTTAATTTTTTTAAAGTAAAAATAATCATTTCTAAAAACTAATGCATTGAATAGTCATTTCTTAACATTCATGAATTAAAAATTGTAGAAACTAAAATTAAATGTTTTTTATTTTGAAATTCATGATTGATACCGAATGTAAAATTTGTTTTGTAAGAGTTAAGATTATTTTTTCTGTATATTAATTTCAAATCAGATAAGTGTTACCTTGTCAGTTCCTCCTTTCTCAAAATTATAAAAAGTCTAAACAACTATCTCTCATATATTTCAATTGAGACACCAGTTAAACTAAAAATATAAATGAACTCAAATAAATAAGATTACAGTGAAATTTAGAAAACATTTATAGTATTGGACACGCATAGAATTACAAGTATAAGCCTTTGTTAATTAATTAAGAATTATTGCATATTATTTTTAATTTGACGAAATCATATTATGACAAGGTTAAAATATTTATATATTTCTTAATATTTAGAAAATCGATTCATTATCGCCACCTTCTTCATTCTCTCGTAAATGTTCTCTCTCAAAGGCAAATTGTTATAAATTCTTTAAAAATAACGCTTGAAAAAACAGAGCAATAATCAGCGGAAAAAAATGATCTAATTTTTCGTTGACATTGTTTATATTGTTCTCACAATAATAATAATTTAACGGCTTTTGCTTAGAAAATTGTGACTTAAGATTTAAATAAAGTATTATATAAATTTAAAAAAAACCCTCAAAGACAATGATTTATCAGAACAGCTGAATGTTGCGCGTCTACTTCACAGCATGCGAATTTCATTTCCCCCCAAAATGAAAGATACTTTTAAGGAACATCACTTTCGTCGATATTACCAGAAGAAATCTGCCATTGAGGCTTGGTGTTAAAAACCACCACCCTAACATTTCCTTTGCGGATATGCCTGATTAGTCATGCGTTGGCACAAGTGCTTAAGAAGGGATTTAAGATCTTTTTCGCAAAGCAAATAGCGGATTACATACAGGACATTTGAAGATTCAAATGAAACATGAATTTGAAAAACTGGTCAAAAATGTAAGATTTATGGTTCTATATATGTATTATTAATATATATATATATATATATATATATATATATATATATATATATAAGTATATAAGTATATATGTATATATATATAAGCGAAATACCACTGACTGACTCATCACGAGATGTCTAAGACTATACAACCGATTGACTTGAAATTTAGCATAGTTACTCATTTTGCGATGTAGACGCTCACTAAGAACGGATTTTATGGAAGTCTTATCCAAAATGTAGTTTTCATCCGTTAATCTACTCTTATCCGTCGGTTATGTGATTTTTGGCGAATTAATCGCCAAAAATGATATGACCGACGCCAAACGAAATATATTTTTTATATGTATACTGTGTATTGTCATCAGATAAGTTTCTTGGTGAGAAAAAAGTTCTTGGTGCGTGGGAAATGGAAAAATACCAAACAATTTATTATTGAAGAGCTGATGGAGGATTGGCAAGATTTTGGTGAAGGGGCTCTTTATGTGAAATTTCGTGCATGTCGAAAATAGGAAACGTGCATATTTGGCGATAGAAATAAATGTGTTTCGAATCCCACGGTTGGTGAAAGTGTAGGTTAGCTCCAAAACTAAGCAGGATTTTGAAAAATATTAAATATTGACTTCTTACGGAGTAGAGCACACGTAAGACAATCTTCATTTACTGGAGAACCTCGCTACATGCATGAACGAACTGAAGACGCTATGACATACGTAAGACATTTTGGACGTCCCGACTTGCAAGACTTTTTTTTAGGATTGCAGTCACTTTCGATCCTAAATATTAGAAATCAAAGATCTCTTGAGGCAAGGACAAAAATCTTATGATAGGCCCAATGTCATTGCGAGGGTATTTCATTTGAAAGTTAAACATATGATGAATCTTCTGAGGAAAGGTTGTATCTTGGGCAATACTAGGTATAACATGTTTACGGTGGCATGAATTTTATTCATATTATATATACATGGGGTGACTTTTTACTAATTTTTTTTATTTTTCTCATATATTTGAAAGTCGTGGATAACCATTTTTACAGACAATCAATTTCTTAAAATTTTAAATTTAGATAATCATTATCTTTTAAAAATTGAAAATTTTCTTGATTTCTTACGTATTGGTTTCAAAATATAATATTATCGTCTGCTCAGCGAAGCGGGTGGGTATCAACTAATATATATATATATGTGTGTGTGTATAAGATGTGTTCAAATGAAAAGGTACGAAATGTCGTAACATCATAATAGTTAACATGTTTGCCTCAGTCGCTATAGGTGTACGTAGCGAGACATCTAGTAATGCGAATGGAGTCTCCGACTTAGGTCAGACCCGCATACGCAGGAGAGAGTGGAGGCTCTTATTAAAAGCAACGTCCAACAGGTGCGGCATTGCGTTTATAATGAAATAAACCATTTCCTATGTGTACTGTGAAACACTCTAATGCCTTCGTAGATCCATCAAGAACAAAAGACCAGAGCTGCTCAAAGGAGGGTATGGTTCTGCTCAATGAAAATGCATGTCCACACGTTTCCAGGGTCACACACACGAACAGGCCAAGTTCAAGTGGGAGCAGCTTGAACATCCACCCTACAGCCCGGACATGTCGACCAGCGATTTCCATGTGTTTGGAGTCTGAAAATACATCTGAAAGGTAAGCACTTCTACTCGGACGATAAACTCAATGACGCTGTAAAGAACTTGGTCTCTTCACAGCCACAGAAGTTCTAGGAACAACGAATCCTTTCGTTCGCAAATCAATGGGAATTTTGTGCTCTGACCTGTTGGATTATCGTGTATACTTTGAATACTGTCTACACTTATACCCACGGTAGCGTTCTGGAACTTTACACACACACACACACACACACACACACACACACACACA
>BMAW01008099.1:0-11978 GCA_019974015.1 Nephila pilipes | reverse complement strand
GAGTTAACAAAGAAGTAGAAAAGATAGAACAAAATGTAATGTTAATTAGCGAGAAGAAACTTAAGTAAAACTGAGTTTTTGATTTTCTTTCGGACTGGATTAGCTTATATTACGTTACTTTAAAATTTCAAATGAAATAATTCGCTTGAAATGTATAATTTTGAGTTGTATGATGTAAAATAATCTATAATAGATCTTCCTTGCATTCTGTCAAATACGGTTAGATGAAAACAATTGCTTACCAAAGCATCTTTTTTTTTTCAACTCTGCCGTTATAAGATTTTAAGAACTTTTCTTTCGTTGATAAATGAAACCCAGAATGAAAAAATTCCAACCAATGATTAATTTTGATATGTCATTTTATACTGCGAGCTATTTTCGGTAATTATTGTTCATCTAAGTGAATATACCTTTATATCTCTCGCTTTGATTGCATATATTAAAATTTTTTGTTTCAACATATATCCTGTGTTATGTGGCTTATATAAATAAAATTAAAATTTAACTTACGAGAAAAAAAAATTATGAAGTCTCCAAAAACTCATTCATTAATATTTAACATACATATTGCAATTATTTCATTCAGTATTGAGTCATTTTCCTTCAATAATTATATTTTTGTAAGTCTTTATTATAATTAATATATCATATTTAATTTCCTAGCTTAATCTTTTTTTCTGATTTTTAGTCTTAAGAAAATTCTATACAATATTAAAAGTAAATATTTTTTTAAGCTGTATGTAAAACTCCCATAGAAAAATTAAATTTACATAGTTGGATACAAATATAAAATAATAAATTCTTTCGTTTTCTTTTGAATATGAATTTTGTTTTGTAAGTGAATCAAAATGTATGAATTTCAAATAAATTCCCTTATCAATTAGGTTGTTGAAATAAATACAAACCTGACTGTGAAAGAGGTTATAATATAATATGTAGCTTAAGCTACTACACACACATACACACAATTGAATAGAAAAGAAAAATAATAAAGGTGTTAATTTGCACTGAAACTGATAATTTTCCATTAATAACACTCATTTAAATAATTATTCCCAAAAAATGCCAGTAAAAAGCTAGAAGAAAAAATAAGGATAAAACATTAGCAGCAAAAACTAATGTGTGAAATTAGTTAAGCCCATTATTGAAATTGGTATTATTAAAATTCGGCCTCACATTCTTTTTTCTAATTAAGATGTATCTATTAAATAATTAAATACTTAAGATGAATGATATTCCTTCTTTTCGTGTAATTATGAAAAGGGTAGTATTTCAATCTAATAACAAATTTTTTTTTGTAAGAAGACAGAATATAGATTTGCTCATTAACAGAAATTGTTCTTTTGGCATACTGACAAAAAGAATGAAGCCGCAAAAATATGTTAGAAATTATCTCAAATTTAATTAATATAATAACTTAATCAATAATTGCTGTATCAGTTTTTATGGAAAAACTTATTCTATTGTTATCTTCAATACATTTAGTAGTATGAGTGCTCTAGTAATTGTTTTTATGATGTAACATCATTAAAGGCTAAGTAAGGTACATGACGACAACACGAATGAAGTATGAATAATACAAACACAGATACCGGATTCAGTCTTAATTTTCAAAATTCACCAACGCATGACTTCAATTCTTTGAAAATGAAGTTTAGAAGAAGCTGTAACAGTGCACATAACGTAATTTGTTGAATACCCTTATCTGAAGACAAGTATATATTTGTTTGCATGGCTTCTTAGGACAGTCATTGTTAGGATCTGGTAAGCGTACCTTATTTGGAAGTGTTCAAAGAAAGGAAGAATTGTAATACAAACTGGAGTCTTTTTATAAGGTTTTTAAATTTTCCTCACTAATATCTTATGGATTAATTAAAGTTACTCATAGCTTATAATCATTAGTCAAAATGTTTTCAAAAATTTGTTCTATTAATTTAAAGTCTGCCCGAACCTAAAGGTCTCACCAGGCAATGTTACTTCCTTTTTCTGTTGACTTTGGGCATGGGATGTAAATTACTAGCTAATGTTAACGCCGAGTGGCTATCCAGATGCTGCACCCCCTATTAACTCCTTAATCAAATTTTGTATTCATTTATCTGCCCTGGAGGGATAAAAAGTTGAGTTGAGATGCGTCCAGCTATCGAAGACAAAGCCATCGGGAATCGAACCAGGGTCAGCAATGCTCGTAACCAGAAACGCTAATCACTGCTATCGGAAGAAGACCGCATTAGCTTAGTAATCATGGTGCCAGGTAAGTCATAGGTTCCAGTCTTGATGCCTCAAAGCCACACGGCATGTAGCCAGGCCTGACGCCAGATAATCTGTTGAAGCTCAAAGTCCTCCCGTTGATGCGGTGTGGAAGTTAGGAGAGGAAGTCGTCTTCGTCACTTGACCGAGGCTCAAAATTATGAATTATTTTGCCAAATGTCATCGTGTTTCTTCTCGAGTAATGTTAATTAAAAAAAAACAATCAACATTAAGAAATCTATATCTGAAGGTAATAGGATATTACTTTCTATAATGATGACTGTATTACCTTCACTATGGTTAAATTCGGAGCGTAGAAACTTTTTTGTTGCATATGTTTATTTTATTACGTATTATGCAAATTCTGCTTTTTATCTTCATAAATATATATCTCATTTTTCTATGGCCGGGTTGATTCATCATCAAACTGAGAGAATAATAGGAGGAATGGAAGTCAAGATACTGTGGACTTAGTTTCTTTTCTTATTTTCTTTCGACTCATTTTAAAAGGAAATAAGGTTGTGTTCATAAAATGAATAAGAATGAGACTTTTTTTTATCGTTTCATTTGCTTAAGTAAAGTAAAACTTTTTAACAATGGAGTTATCGATAATAGTAAGAACGTAGCTTAATTACCTTCTCTCACTATATTACCCTAAAAAGTTTTGTAAAAGTTTAAATTTAAAAGCGAAAATCTGTAGTAAAAATTAAATTCCTTTTCAAAAAGTTAAAGAGGAACAACGGCTCAAATACCCACGTGTTATTTTATTTTTGAACTTTTAAATTTCTTTATAGCCATCATAATTTTATTTTACAATAAGTGTGACGTATTACCCGCAAATACACTATTTCGATAATAATGCGGATTTATAACTATGAATAATACCCTAATAATTAGATAGCCATATGGTTTGAAAATTTTGATCTCTAGTTACATATTATGAGATCCAAAACCTTAGTTTTGATGGCAAGCATATCCTGAAAATAATTTTTTTGACATAGACTATTGAAAAATGAGAAAATTAAAATGTTTATCTTGTTAAAAGTGCTTGTTGTGTTAGTCTATCATGTGTTTGATAAACAAAAATAGTTTCTATTATGCGGTGTTTAATGAAGAAACAGATGAGCGCCAGCGTACGAGGGGATATAATTTAGCTTTTTTTTATTAGAAATTCCGATATATTTAAAATAAAATATTCTGCAAATTAATTTATTCTTATTTGTATAATGTTTTAAATTACAGATATTGATTTCTTTCGTAACCCATAGTTTAATTATTATTAAAGTGTATCATAAATTTTAATTATTACTAAAATATAAATAGAGATAGAAAAATTATTATTCATTATTCTTAAGATTTCTATATATAGTCACTATAAGAATTATAGATTTATCTCAGCATTTCTTGATCTTTCGAAGGCCGTTGTTGTAGAATTTAGTAGATTGCATTTTATTTGCCCCATACTGTGGTTTACATCAATCTACTGTATCCTAAAACGAGATAAATTACCATTAAAGCTGTAATTTACTTAATTATGTACATAAAGATCAATTAATAAGCAAAAAATATTTTTGTACAATTTTATCTCGATCATTTATTAGTAATAGTATTAAATATACAACTACGTATTTGTGTACTATTAGGTTTTACTACATGTGAATAAATCAGCTTGACTTTTATGACGTATATAAATTGCTCTACAAAATATCATATATAGCCATAGGTGTATTAATAAGATCAGCAGGTTGTCTATGTTTACTCCACATTTCATCAAATGTCATTTGCACTACACAAATGTGTGCTCATCTGCAGTTTATTCCAAAGGATACATTCACGATTACCGTTTTCACAACATGCTTAAAACAGGATAATCAACATATCCTTGATGATTATAGATAAGTAGAGAGTGCTTCATTTGCTACGTCCTTTTGTCGTTATAGAACAATTCGAACGGTCTTACCTTAAAAGCTAGCTTAAATTTAGAGGGAACTAAACCTCTAATTGAAGCAGCAAATATGTCTAATATTTGTTGGAATGTCTTTGAAAGTCAATGCACTTTTTTAATGTACTGTTGCATTAAACACATACTGAATATATATTTCGATTGTGTAAGAATAAAAATATTCAGAATTCATAAATGTATTGAGGATTTTCTTTGTATTTTTCATATAAATTTAAATTGATCTTTGAGAATCAGAACTTTAATTCCTTACGAAATACACTAAAACGTTGAAAGATTTAATATCAAGGGGAAAAAATTAATTAAAGTATCGTTAAGTCGTATATCACTAAGAAGATTCACGATTAGTAAAAATGAGTTTCTTTGTTAATTAGATACTATTGCTTTCAATTTACTAGTTATAAGAAATGTATTCCTAGGAAGGGTTTCTTTTGCATTCAGTGATTTCTAAACCATATGTTAGGGAAAAAAATAAATTACTTTTGAACAGGATTAAATAATAGAAAACTTTGCTACAGGATGTAGATACTATTCGTATTGGATAGACCAAGATAGTTTAGTTTAATATTTATATCTTGCTGAAACTGTAGCTTTCTACTTAACCTACATGAGGACGTTAAATCAATTGCTGACCTGTATGCCTATTGAAGAGCATTAGTTAAGAGTATTAGTTCCCTGATTTAACGAATTTAAATTCTATTTTTATCATCAAAGTCTTTTATGTCAGAATTTCGGAAAATTTCACATTTTAAATTAGTTTGATATTGATTATCAAAGAAGAACTGTTACAATACATGACAACATATTGCACACCATTTGACTGAAAAATTTTAAGTTAGATGTAATAGTTTCGGCGTAAGGCGTATAACGTAAAATTTTATTTATTTACCAGAAAATAATCTAAAATACCCTAGATAAAACTTAATATAATCTAGAAATGAAGGAGAAACAATTTAGATACCTGGATAAAATTTATACTGCATATTAATTGATCCTTATGTACATAACATAGTAAATTACAGCTCTTAGTATCGATTTGTTGGTTACAGAAAGCCGTAAATTAAAGTAATCAACAGCATTTAAAATTTTAATTAAGACCTCAAAGTGTCTTATGGTTATAGGTTTTACTTAAAAAATCGAGATATAAAGATTATTTATGTAGGATTTTCCATCCAATTATTATTAAGCAATTAATTTTATTTTTTCAATCTACTGTAAAACCAGTTCCTCCGATACTCAATAGATGTCGCCACGAATCAAAAGTCATGTGATAAGCTCATGCAGCGCCACCTATCCGAGAATAAAACTGAGTGACGCTCGTTTTCGCGCTCTCTTTTGCCGCCACTTTCTCCGTTTCTCTTCTCCTTCGCTACCCGCGTCGGAAGTAAACTTCAACGCCCGAGCGCGTTCCAACGTCCATCGATAATATGGGTTAAATGAGGCAGCCATCTATCTTTATCTGACGAACTGGTCAACTTACTTTTCATAGCATAGTGTAAATACTTTTCATTCTTCATCATCTCTCCTAATAAACGAGTAAAACTACTGCAAGCTTCATCCTTGAATATCATCAACAACATTACATGGAATCCAAAATTACCCCCCTAGACAACCAGCCCATTGCGTAAGAGCAAACCATCGTAGATTCGGGATGAACAATCTCCTTCACCCCAATTTCTACATTTATTATTCTTAAGACTTCTTTATACTATAGTCACCCTCCAAAGTTATATATTTCTCTCATCGTTTCTTGCCATTTCAAAAGCTGTCATTATATGACTCGGAAGATTGGCTTTATCTTCTTCATACTGCGGATAACTTCATTCGATGGCTTCCTGAAACCATTAATTACCGTAATTTACAGCATTATGTACATAAATATAAATCAGCATTAATTACCGTAATTTACAGCATTATGTACATAAATATAAATTAATATGTTGAATAAATTTTATCAGATACCTAGGTTATTTTTAATAATAAATAAAACCATAGGATATATCTGCAAATATATTACCACCTCTGTGTTGTAAGTGGAAACATCAACCCCAAAGTCATCTAAATGTTTTTAAAAAGTTTCATTAATATAACATAGACCAAAAAATGACTGAGTGTTGAATAAGGTATAGAATTTTGCGTGCCATGTATTGCTTACACCTGCAATGGACTCACATTTGGAATGTGATAATATTTTGTTTGAAAAGTGAAAAATCCTCTATTGAATCTTATTACTTGATGTAATAATTATTTCTACTTTCAAAACTAAATGTTTATCTCGAAGGACGGACTAATAAAAAAAGTTTTGAAATTGAGTCATGACGTCCCTGAAGCAAAATGGGTAGATCCAAGTTCGTAAATCATGTTTGCTACCCATGTCAGAAGTTTTTTTTTTTTTTTTTTTTTTACTGAAGCTGAGTAAGTCACTTAAAATTTGTGTCTGAGTGTACTAATATCGAATGCTGACTTTTAAAAGGAAGTGAAGTAACGGATTGATTGTTGAAAAACATTGGGCGAATGCATTCGACAGTGAATTCAAGCTATAATTTGTTTTTGTTATACGACAAAGCACAATCCAGCAATGCAGCTGTTTTTCATTGGACTTTACACATAAAAAGTGTAGCCACCAATATTCTCCGTACTTGACACCAACAGATTTTGCAAAGCAAAGTTTAAATTGCTTGGAGTACTTTCAATTTGAGAAATGAATAAAATTTTTATTTGAAGGAATAAAAAATCTTACGTAAATTTCAATTAAGTCACATGTTCAGTAACACAAAAAAGATAGTAGATGACTGAAAAAGAAATTTTTTTGTTACAAGTGACAGGCTATCTCTAATATATCATTTTTGATGAAAAATATTTATTTGCGAATTTTTCTTTCATATATACACTATCCTAAGTATTAGAGTTTTTAAATATTTATTAAAGTCACACTCTTAGCAGCAATACGAGTGTTATTGGTGACGGAACTCGTGCTTTTATTTCTCTGTCAAGTGCAGAAGATGGAACATCCCTCTCTACGTCACGCTAATAGAAGGATTTGGAGCTTCGACATAGTCAACGTACTTTAGCTCCGCTGCACCACAAGCCTTCAGTGATATGACTCGAACTTACGTCTAGGAGGAAACAACGCTTTCCGTGTATTCACAATTGTGTCTAAATTGTGAACAATTGCTGCCACTGAGTAAATGAAAGAGATGAAAACTGAAAAACAAGAGTTATCAAAAACACATTAATTTCTTGAAATTATATGAAAAAACTCATCAGTATGTATAAATCATTCGAATACTATTACCACGAACTTTGTGAGCACTGGGGGGGAGGAGATGAGGTAATTTGCTCGTCTACAGAACTCGAGTTCCTAGTTTCAAATTTGAGTGCTGACAACAATAAAAATTCTCTCTTAAGTTTTGTTTCATAGTTCTCTCATATAATTTTTAAGATTCTTCAGATTATTCTTACGTTTCCGAAGCAATGCGGCCAGTATTAGAATATTCTCATGTAATATATAAACCCTTGTGTTCTCAGCCAAGTGTTGATTTTATTTTATCTGTTGACACACACAACCACGGGATATATATATATATATATACATAACAGGTCAATCTGAAAAGTCCTTGGCCTGACACATAGATGACGTTACTGAATTAAATCCATGTTTTAGTTCGCTCTTACCCTCAAAAGATGTATAAATTTGACAGCTGTCATAATTAGTATTGAATTATAGCATTTGAGTGAAGGAAACTTGTTATTGTAAAAAATGTATAAAAAGGAATTTCGCGTGTTGATAAAATATTGCTTTTTTTAGCGGGAAAATAAGCTGAAGCAAAAACCTGGCTTGATGTCTATTTCCGGACACTGTCCCCAGGAAAATCAACAATCAAGGATTGGTATACAGCCGGTCGTCAGAAATGAGTACCGAATCTGTGTGAACGCAGTGGACGCCCAAAAGAGGTTGTTACCGAGGAAAACATTAAAAATTTCAAAAATGATTTGAATGACCATAAATTGAAATTGAATGAAATAGCAGATGAATTTTAAAAGACATCAAACTGAACGTGTACATCATATCATTCTACGAATATTTGGGTATGAGAAAGTTTCTGTGCAAAGTGGTGTGCCGCGCGAGTCTCTTTGACCAAAACAACATTGATGACTGGAGCAGTGTTTGAAGATGATCAAGTGTAATGAACCTGATTTTTTGGGTCATTATGTGACAATGGATGAAACACATGGTTTTATCCTTTCACTCCGTCCAATCGACAGTCATCCGGAGTGATCCACACGATGAACCGCTCCAAAAGGGGAAAACGCAACAGTCGGTTATAAGAAGTGCTCCGTATTTTTGGGATGCGCAAGGAATAATTTTCATTGACTACCTTGGTGCGCGAAGCGTAATTTCATCACAGCGACTATTACATAGCGATATTGGACCGTTTGAAAAGACGAAATCGCCAAAACCGGCCGTATTTGTGTCCGGTGCTGGTGCGTTTCACCAAGAAATGTACCGTCACAAGTGAGTGAAAACGATGGCAAAATCCATGAATTAGTTTCGAATTGCTTCCTGACCACCGTATTTCCAGATTCAGCTGACTATTTCTGTTCTGTGATCTCAAAAAGAATGTTCGCTGGGAAGAAAATATCGTCGAATGAAGTGGTGATAAAGTAGAACTGAGGTCTATCAGGAAGCAAGGGCAAATCGTACTACAAAAAAAAAATTGAATTGGAAAAGTTGAGGTCACTATAATTCAGTGTATCACCTTGAAGGGAATTATAGTTGTATTAAAAAAAAAACTAATTTTTGCCAAAAATGTGTTTTACTATGGTAAACTGGGGACTTCAATTGACCAGTTACATATTCAGATATTCTCTTTTTCGGTTTCAAACAACCTAACTAATAACAAAGATATCAAATATATTCTGCCACTTGAAATTTTTGAAATTCCATGCTAAAGGTGAAACCTGTCATATAGGTATTATGATGATGAAGAATTAATTGGTGGTTTATCAATCTGCTTTTAAAATAAAGTTGTGAGTACGTTAGTTTGAGAATGAATAGAATCTAATCCATAGTATTTCTTCTTAGTATTTGGGATTCTAACGCTGATAACTTTTGAAAGCTCAGAAATCTTTAAGATTTATTACCGAAGGAAATGAATAGAAAAGGTTTCCGACACTTATAGCTCAAATTGTTCTACCACTTTACAGTTTTGTCCTGGTCTCATACAAGTAATATTTTTTAATAACAGTGTAATTTGCATGTTTGTGGCTTGCATATCATATTTCCAAAGATTCTTATGAACAAGTATAATTTATTCTAATACTTTTTTATTCCTAATTGACATTGCTGATGCGTAGGAAAAAAAAAACCTCCTCATTTTTTATTCACTTTTATTTTTGTGATTTCATTCGTAGTGAATCGGGTACATTTTTTTGATATTGTGCATTACAGTTCATAAAAGTTTCGTTTCGCAACATTTTGAAGAAAATTACTATACTTTTATTAGCTTATTATAAAATATCAATTATAGATATTTCATTTTACGTAGTTAACATACTTTAACTTTTCTGAATGGATTCTGGAGGGATGTATGATTCATACCGTGGATGATTCGTTATTCTGAAATGAAATCCTCACTTGTATTTAGAAATTTCATGAACTGTAATACATACAAAAAGATAAATTTTTGATAGTAAGTTTGCTATTCGTTCTCGTCTATGTGAAATAGTTAATATTAAAAAGGTTATGGTATTTTTATAGTTATATTTACATTCTAAATTGTGGGAGGAATTTTACACATATTTTGTCCAGAAATCTAATTTCCTTACATTTTCACCATTAAAAAAAACTGAAATTTTCAGGGACGAGGTTATTGAAACTTTTATATTAAGTAGTTAATACTGTGGCTCAAAACTTATTTCACTTGTTATAAATATTTTGAAAAGAGAAATTACTTTCTTTTTACTTCGAATATAATAAAAGGATAAAAGAAACATTCATAATATCCTTTTAAGATTTAATAATAAAAATTATAATATGCAATATGATTACATATCTTTATATATAGTTAATATTATTTGATGTAACATCCTACCTTGATGTTATATTATTAAATAAATATATATGCATGTTATTTCATACATATAGTATATATAATGTGCTTTGTTTCATACAAAATAATAATAATAAAAAGAATGAACTTAAGTACATTTTCAGAATTACATATATAATAAATAGTTTCTTAAATTTCGATTCCATAATTATATTTGTATCCATTTGCTTACTTCTGTGCATTTTTTTATAATACATTTTCTATAACAGACTTACATTTTCATGTAATAGCTAACGAATAAACAGTACACATAGTATATATAAGGTTGTAACAAAATCCGGCGTCTAATACAACCTTCGGATGCTAATCTCAAAAACAGGCAGCACAATCATAGCATCGATTTCCTTTTGGAGACCAATGTTTCTGCCGTAGGTAGAAGTTAATCTCCGATGATTACCATTGATCCTCGCAGCAGTAGATGACAGGGGAAATAGTGTTCGAAGCTGATGTTATCACAGCTTTTCCCCAGGCAGTCATTATTCTGACGATTTGGGTTATTTGAGCACGAGGTGTCTTCTAATGCATCGTTTCAACAGGCGCTGCAATGGAATATCTTAAGTAGCAACACGTCTTTTACTATGCATTAGTCCAATACTTTGAGTGTAAGTCATTGCTTTCTTATCCAGACAAGATTAATGTAACTGCTCGGATTTAAATAGACTTCCTGTATTCTGTAAAAGGACGCAGAAAAAGTAAATGAGAACGATCCAATTTTTATATAAAAATAAAAACGAAAAATATTAGTACTTAATTATACAATCAATAAATAACATTTATAAGTTGATTAAAATTAATAACTAATGTAGCATTTATTTAGAAATTATTAGTTCATTTGCCTTCATTGCATTACGTTTAATTAATGCGTAATATATATTAGTTATATACACACATCTTGTTTTATAAGAAAATCGGTTTTTAAGATGGAGTAAGGATCCAAGAAAAAAAATCGGTAGCTCGCTGACCACTGTGCTGTCAAGGTGACGGCCTAATGAAAACAGCACAGATGTAGTGAAATTTTTTGGAGAAAAATGAGCTGGGAAAGAGATAATAGGAACAGGAGAAAGAGAGAATAGAGCTGGCGGTGTAGGTTCTGTCTGACGGAAGACAAAGTTGTTTTTGTTTGAATTGGAATTTTCGCAGTTGGAATATGTATTGGGCTTCGCAGCCTATTTAAAGTGATTTATTTAAGGTGTGAATTATTTCATTTAAAATAAATTGTGTTATTTTTTTTCTTATCGTGGCCATTTTGTGTCCAGAACTTGCCATCAGTCGAACGAACATCTTTTTACTGACGGTAAAAAAAAAAATTGCCTCTGATTTTTTTTCCTAAACACTATTTGGATTCATAAAAGGTGATACAATCATTTTATTAATGATTTGATTTTTACAGACAACAATAAGAATTGAAATAAAATTGTGAATTTAATGTTTCATAAAAATAAGTAAGTATTATTATAGTATTGTTTCTTTTAAATAATTATATTTCTTTGTATTAGAGCTAATCCCTTATTATGTCTTAGGATTCATTGAATTTTGATTTTAATTAGGAATTTTCTGATACTTTCCACTTCTTTCCAAAGATTTGCATCCTTCTAGTTGTGTTATATTAGTCTGTACCTGTTATTTTATGGAGCTATACTGATTACGAAGATTTGACT
>BMAW01008096.1:0-15947 GCA_019974015.1 Nephila pilipes | reverse complement strand
GTTTTTTTAATTAACGTCGCACTAGAAGCAACACGAGGGCTATTGGCTACGGTCCTCGTAATTTTGAACCACGGTCAAGTGACGAGGACGATACCCGAGCTGGCACCCCCTCCTAACTTCCACACCATGACAACGGGTGGAATTTGGGTCCCGACAGATTTAACGTGCATCAGCCCCGGCTACACGGCGGGTCTTTGGTGGCCAAGAATCGAACCCGCGACTGAACGAAAACCGCCGGTCGCGAGTCCACGACCTTGACCACTAGGCTACCGCGACCTTGACCACTAGGCTACCGCGACCCTCATCAACCAAGAGAAATTGATGAAGGAGTCGAGACAGACGGATTGAATGGTGAAAGGTCTAGGGCAGAACAAGTAGAAAGCGAGTATAGCAAAGGTCTAGCCAGGGAAAGTTCTAAGATAGAAAAAAGGCGAGGAAAGGTAATGATGAGTGAAGGGTCAACAGAATCTTGCAATGATCGCGAGGGTCGGCATCAAGTGAAAGGAGGTTACCAGGGAGAATGAACGGACGAAAGCGTCCAGGAATAAGGATGACCAGTAGAGAAGCAGCTGACGAAAGTGTAGTCATGCCTGGGAGGTCAAGTCCTTATCAACCTCGCAGCAGACGACATATCAAGGAAGGGCAAGAGGAGTCCCGGAGGTCAAGTCCATATCCCCTACGCAACAGATTGCGCATCAGCGAGAGGCAAGCGGCAACAGGGAGGACAAGTCCATATCTGACGGGAGCCGGAGGAGTGGAAACGGCGAGTAGCAGTAGAAGATTTCGGCCCTACAAATGACTCAACAAGGAAGATAATATGAAAATGTTAAAATTGTTATAGTTAGTTATTTAAGCATATGTAAATTTATTAACGTAATTTCTATCGGGGCGTTAAGATCTTCAAATAAATTAAGTTTTCTTCACGGAGGGGGTTGTGACGGGTCTATCCGCGACCTTGTCACTAATAGTTCTCTTGGGGAATTTGCACTCCTCAACAGTTATTTGTATCAGAGGGCTTCCTCCGAAGAAGACGTAAACATGCAAATAAGACTGGAATGTGTATATATAGTGTAAGCTTAGCGGGCAGAGGGGGGGTGGGATTGATCTCTAGTTGAATTGTTCTGTAGACTTGTAGCTTGATTGATCAATAAAGTAAATTGTTTTAGAAATGTCGACCTTTCATTCCAATCCTTCCGACCAGTTATTCTCACAAACACCTTCAGAAAACTTCAAAAACAGCATTGAAAATTTTTAGAGTGTTTTTACAGTTGAAATACTTTGATATTAGTCTGAAATAAATTTTTAAAATGGGAATAATGTGGCCTTTGTTGCCCTACATTTCTCAACCAACCGGCCATTTCGTGGACGTAATGTTAATCCTATGAAATACTGTTGTCCAATATTCACAATTTGATTTAAATGTAATAAAGAGCATCTGAAAGAGCAAAAAATAAAATGGAAGTTTCTGCGGAATTACTTTTTTTTTCACCGATTTAATATATATTTTCCGATTTATCTTCAGATTTTATAAAGACTCAAACTAATTAAAATAGGTGAAACTATTTTAAAAATCGGATGAAAAGAATTCCGCAAAAGCTTTCGCTATTTTTTGCTCTTTCAGATGCACTACACAATTTAAATAAAATAAAGATTTAAGAAAGGCTGTCGAAATTTCATAGGATTGACATTACGTCCACGAAGTCGAGATGGCCGGTAGTAGAGAGCCTTAAGTGAAGTATAGCTTACTTTAAATAGTTCCTGAATATTTCATTATCTTTTGGACAAAAAGATTTCAGAATAAAATTACAATATTAAATCATCCATTATGTGGAAATTTCAAAAGATGGATTAATCCATACTGTAATTGAGGAAATGACCCAATTGCATCATCTTGGATTTACCAGCTTATCAAGCTCGAATTCGTGCTAAAATAAACTACGCATAATAAAAATCGTATTTTCAGAAAGTAAATACAATTTTATAATCTCATAGCAGTCCCCTTCTAAAACAATATTTTCCCTAACGATTAACGCAAATGTATGAGGCAGCGCTGAAACATTTCTTTCGCATTGTGAACGAGTTAGCTTCCCAAATACGAAAGTAACTGCACACGAAAATGGAACGGTTTGAATTCTACAAGGTATTGTTAAATCGTATTACTTGGAAATAAAGGATATATTTATAAAGAATTTATTCAGCATACTGGTCCCGATGTAGAATATTGTAAATTACATCCATGTTGATTTGCTTGGTATTAGGAAGTCAATGGAGCGAGTCAATGTAAAGGTTATTGGCGCAAGAGCTAGATATGGCTGTACTGCGCCAAACAAGATTTAACTGTAGTCTAAACGAGAGGAAATTGAAGAAAGACAAATTGGTTGACAAGAAGTTTCGAAAATGGAGAAGGATCGCTGGGGTAACCCGGGTGCGCGTTGCACCAAAGACAGTAAATGCCGCAAGAAAGAAAAAAGATTACTAGGGTGCCTCGTGTGATACCCATAACTACTTAAAGGTAAGTCTCCGAAGTCCCCTGATATAATCCCCAGTGGCAGAGTGCCCGGCTATACCCGCAGATGTTGGGTACCCATTTCAGTTGCCTTTTACGACATGCATGAGCTACAGTGGGACTATTCTGTCATTCTCTGTCACCACACGGGTCGTGTTGGAACTTTGAAGGACTTGCGAACACCGACCATTCAAGATTGCCGTCACTATTACCATGAAAATAAACCATTCAGGCAAAGCTAGCCACATGAAGTTTATTGAAGTCGAAGTTAACACTGGTCTTTCTGCTACCGCTATTTAAAGTAGCACTGGAAAGCAGAGAGAGTGAAAGTGAAGGTTATTGACGCAAGAGCCAGACGTGGCTAAGCTGCGCCAAGTAAGATGCAACTGCGGTCTAGACGTGGAACAATTGAAGACAATTGGTCAACAAGGAGGGACGAAAATAAAGAATCGCTAGGATAACTCGGGGGTGCATCACCCGTGTTTACCAAAATCAACCTCATGGGAAAGATTGATCACTAGAGTGCCTTGATTTTATTTTTGTTAGCCGTCAGGTTATGTTTTCCTTCATTTAAATTTAAATGTTTAATAAATTGGATGGTACACATTCTTGCACCAACAATCTTGCGTTATTTAAAGACCTTTCGATTAGGAGTCCTTTGTTTGACACACTAACCACAGATTTAAGTAATCTACAGTTTGGATAAGATCACTTAATCCACTGCCGACCTCTTTACTTTTAAATTTACAGTACACGTAGGTCCCCAATGAAATTATTACATCTTATAGAAGTAGTAACCTGTCATACAACTCTGTCGTGAGGTTCAAAAGGAATTTTTTTTACACATGCCATACGTCACTCAGACCGAAGCAGTGGAAGACTTACTCGCAGACTGTTTCCTCGGTGATGGAGGGACAGGACTTTCCTATTGGAGATATTGAAAATTAATCATCCAAATAATTATAGACAAGACATATACAAAACTATGTTACACAAGTCTATCGACAATATATTTCAAATTAAGTATTAGTTTTGCTACAGGATGATCTTTAGTGTCAAGTCTTGACGAAAATTGCCGACCGTGAGTTAGTGACCATGACCACTAGGCTATCACGGCCACAAAGCATCTCCGAGATTCTTTGAGGCAGGTCATTTTAGAGATTCTTTAAAACTCGTTTTTAACTAAATATTTATACAGCGTAAAGAATAGCACCAATAAAAAAAAAATCAATTTTTAAGAGTTTATAGAATTACCATGTATTAGCTTTTATTTTATTGTGTTTAATTCTATATTTTCTATTGTCAATATAAATATGCATGCTTTACATTGGGTTTAGTTTTAGTTTAGTTTAGTTTTTATTAACGTCGCACTAGAAGCAACACGAGGGCTATTGGCGACGGACCTCGTAATTTTGAACCTCCGTCAAGTGACGAGGACGACACCCGAGCTGGCACCCCTCTCCTAACATCCACACCACGCCAACGGGAGGACTTTGGGCCCCGAACAGATTTAACGTGCATCAGCCCCGGCTACACGGCGGGTCTTTGGCGGTCAAGGATCGAACCCGCGACTGAACGGAAACCGCCGGCCGCTAGTCCACGACCTTGACCACTAGGCTACCGCGGCCCTGCTTTACATTGGGATTGGCACTTAAAATGCAATCTATTAATTTGATTTCAAAAAGGCTTGGTACTTTTAAAAATGTCCGACTTAAAATATTTCATGTAAAATCTACTAAACTTTTGAGACCTAAAGTGTTTTAATGGCTAGTTTATGGTATACAAGGCTTTTCTAAATCTCTTGTGTTCAGATTAGAGTAATTAAAAAGGAAAATTTATAAAATCATAAAATAACTATCACAAATAAAATCCAAGCTTCATTATCAAAAGCAATTAATATTTTTTAAGAGAAAATGGAAAGCATCTTAACCGTCATAGAAGCAATAATAAAAATGACACTGAAACTAGTTTCTTAAACATGGGTTTTTCAAACTTCACACTTTGCGTAACGTAATTTTCTTATACCTTAAATTTTAAGACGAAAGGGGAATGTTTAGTCAAATCCAATTCATGCAATAATTAGCATTAATTTTATTACATTTATCATCCAAAATAACCAAGATTTTTTTAGCTCACTCAAGCATTGTAAGGTTTGACTTGCAAAAGTAAAATTAAAAATGCATCAAAAATTGACGACACATTTTAAAGCCAATTACATAATGTGAATGGGCATATATCTGTTTGTAACATCTTTTTATTATAGCGACGGATTTGGAGAGAAAGCGTAAAATTGAATTTTAGTTTTAATCTATTTTTATTAGTTAAATTATCGTATTGTCATCCAAAACAAATACAGAACATTTCCCTTCAATTGAGAGTTTTTAAATGAGAAAAGTAGCAATTTTTGACCCAGACAAAATTACAATGAGTTGAAGAAAATCGAATCAAAGGACATTAAAACGCATTAAAATCTCAAGAAAATTAGTAGTCAATTTTAATAGAATTGCTTACTATTTTTGTTAAAAATTCAAACTCCAAGTATCAACGCTCTGTTCGCAATTCATAAGCGTAGAGTTGATTAAAAATTATCGATACAAAAATCAAGCGAGTGTGTGACAGTAGTCTTATGGCGCAATAACTAAAGCAGGCCATGCTGCAAACATTTGTTAAAATCAATTAAAAATTACATTTAAAGACGCGAGACAAACAAGGCAATAAAAAACGAGAAAGTTAAAATCAAGTGTAAAAGACTAGTTTTATTAAAAAAGCAAATAAGTTACTGTGGGGTGGGGGTTTCCCCACCAAATCAGACAGGTTCGACTAATTACTGTCGCTTTTTTCTTCAAAGACTAGACAGTCAATTAAAATGCGATGTACACTGCAAGGGTCACGATAGACTCCGTTTAGTTTATTAATGTCGTACCAGAAGCAACACAAGGGCTATTTGCGACGGACCTCCCAATTTTGAGCATCGGTCAAGTGACGAGGACAATACCCGAGCTGGCACCCCCTCCTAACTTCCACACCACGACAATGGGTGGAATTAGAGTCCCGACAGATTTAACGTGCATCAGCCCCGGCTACACGCCCGGTCTTTAGCGGCCAAGGATCGAACCCGCGACTGAACGAAAACCGCCGGTCACGAATTCGAAACCATGACCACTAGGCTACCGCAGCTCCGTTCGTTCAATTAGCTTTTTCCATTAACGTCGCACTAGAAGCCACACGAGGACTATTGGTGACCCCCGCTCGTCCAATGGAAATATACATACAATAAAGCTAGCAGAAAGGAGCTGGGTGGTCGGTGGGGTCTACACTAAGGAGATCCTAGCTATTTATATCCTACGAAATAATTTTAAATGCTCGTAAACGCCGTATAGATGTCCCCCCCCCAGATTTACTGTATCTCAAGATTTCTAACAGAAATAATTTCAATTCGAGTATTGAAAGGATTGAAAAATATTAAGGTGAGTGAATGTAAGGTTTATTAGCGCAAGCGCCATATATGGCTATGCTGCGAAAAACAAGATTTAACTGTGGTCTAGACGGGATGTTGAAAAAAGATAAGTTGCTGACAAGGAGGGTCAAAAATAGAGAAGGATCGCTAGGGTATCCCGGGAGTGCGTCCCCGTGTTTACCAAAGACAGTGAACTCCATGGGAAAGATCACTAGGGTACCTCGGGGTCATGATGCCCGTACTTACCTGAAGGCAAGTCCCTGAGGTCCCCCGATATAATCCCCAGGGGCAGAGGGCCCGGCTATACCCCCAGACGCTGGGTACCCATTTTAGTCACCTCTTGCGACATGCACGAGCTACAGTGGGACTACTGTCATTCCCGGTCACTACACGGGTCGCAAAATATTAAGGATTGCATTATAATCACAATTATAAATTTTTTTAAACCAATTGTATTAATCTATTTTTCTTCAGAATTCTTTCTCTAGTTCACCGAAATCTTTACACATTTTTCAATACTTATTGCTGTAACATCTTTAATATTAGAAGGATTATGCTCGAGAAGGTTAGTAAAATTTAGTATTTGAACTAAAAATATGTTGTGGTATTCGAACATTTAATGATCTTACAAAACACACTAGTGCATCAATCTTTATAATTTAACCTCAAGACTTTATAATGCCCAAATATGTACGCTTATTTAAATATATACACGCATAAATATTATATTAAAGCGTGTGAATACTTGCACAAGGAAAGCTATACATGCACATCTTTCCTTTTGACAGTACATTTAAAATTCAAAGTTCAATTTTCGTAGCAAATGAAAACTGCAAACAAAATCAATAAATTTCACTTACGCACAAAGGGCAGAAATCTGCATTAGTTTGAAGTTACAAATATCTCGTTGGATCCTTCAATGTCTTCTTTACGTAGTTATCTTGAGAGAACAACTCTTTCTCGTCCCAATGAGTGGCAGATAGTGGAGTTCTAAGGCGCAAGAGTTATCACGTTTGGCATGGCATAGCCATACCTGCTAATGCATTTATACAAAATCTAAAACAAAAAACCGACATTAAATACATTAATATTTATCGGATTAAAAAGTACAAAAAGCGAACTATAAAATTTAAAGGGAAAGCGCAATGCATTCAATATAAGTCTGGTTTCAAGAAGCGAATAGTTTCCATTTACATCCAGCAGCCAGGAATCATCTACGTCATAAAATACAGTAGTAATCTAGTTTGGGTTTATAGGCATTCATTTTAATGTCAATTTTTGTTTTATTTTCTTGTGTAGTGTGAGAGTTTCCGTATGCGAGGCGATTCATTTAGGGTCTACTTTTGTTTTTAAAACATTCTGCAGAAGCGACTGGGGCGGAAGCAATTGTATGGAGTATGGGAGCAGAAATTAGAAACTAGTTTTTCGCACAGGTACTAAGAAAGGAAAAAAATCTGTCTGAGTAGACGTTGAAGCTGTAGGTACTGGCATAGATTAAGTCATCGAATTGGACTGGAAGGCAATGGTTTAAAACATTGTAGAGGCAGACATAATTTTTGCAATACTTCAACCAGTTTTAGGTGGTAGTCGATAGGAAGGTTTAAGCCGCCTGTGCTTTAGTTTGAGAAAGCTGTGGAAAGATTTCTATCCTTGTGTAGAAGCCAGAAATTTAGAGTGCGATTATTTATGGCACAAGAGCCAAATCTGGCTATGTTGTGCCATATTCTCGTAGAATTTTCAGAGTTAATAAAATTAAAAGTTGCAGATGCATAAAAGAAAAAAATGCAGAACATCCTAAAAAGGGTAATGTTATTAAAAATCTAGCTTGTTTTAAGATATGACAACAGGTTACGGTGGTTCTACCACCACGTCAGACAGGTATAAAACAGGAATTAGTGCTAAGATAAAACGCTTGATATTTTAAGTGAATGTCCAGTGTATAGGACATGGCCGGCAGGACTCTGGGATGCAGTTTCTCCAAACAAATGTTTATATGTAAAGCGAGCGTGTCTACTGCGGAGGCGAGTCAATTTGACATCCACCCTCCACATGGGACCATTAGACCATATTCCGTTATCTGCTTTATCGAACGGAGATTTTCCTGCTATACCTCATTAATAACTTAAATTGAGACGTCTGATGTAGTCCAGGACTGCGATCTTAAGATCGAAGATTAATTGCCGATCGTGCAGCTGAGTTAGCTTGTTCTTTGTTATATACCTAGCGATGTAGGTATTTTGGATAAAGTTTTACCCTGCAAACTGCTATTTAGATTGCAAATGATTTCAGCAATGTAAACCACCTTAAGATAACCGATGTGATCCAGGTTTACCAGTGATTCTAGAACGTGCATGCTGTCAGTATAAACGAATTTACAAGAACTTTATTTGTAGATAAATCCGAAGGCACAGAAAAAGGCAACAGCTTCGGCAGTATAGATACTGCAGAAAATTTAGTTGTCAACCGTGCCCGATGTCATTCTAAACGACACCATAGCAGACATATCCAGTTCCTTTTGATCCGTCTGTTTAATAGATTAGAAATCGGAGTACTGAACGAGATGAAATACAAACAAGAGTTTGAGATGTAGTGCATTTTATGTACAGGACAGAGGATTTACGACAAAAATACCTTGGCACGTTCCTAGGAGGAAATTATAAGAACTTCCGCTGTTTGATACAATCCATGGAAGTAAAGTTTAAGGACAGAAATAGATGGTAGAAATTTCATTGCTCGGCGAGATAGAGATCGGAAAAGTTAAAAAGCAAGATTTATTGTTTGCAGTGACCAAGCTTAATCTAGTTTGTTTTTGATACTCCTATGCTTTTGAAGATACCACTCAAGAAGAGTCTTTGAAAGATACATTTTTACCATGAATATTGAGACATGTTCACAATTTGATCTTGTAGAAGTCCGATTGTATGTGAACCAGAGTCAAAGTTGTACCGTTCATAGTTTCAATTGTTTATTTCCATCGCACTTTGAAGTAGCACGGGAGCCATTGGCTTCAGACCTCGTAATTTTAAACTTCGGTCAGATGATTTAAGTCGACACCCGAGCTGGCGCCATTCTCTAAACTTATTCGCCATCCCAACGCGAGAAAAACCGACAGACTTAACGTGCATCAGTTCCATTATACGAGTCTTTAGTGGCATTGGGAATTTATCCGACGACATGACCAAAAACTTCCGACCATGAAACCATTGATTATTTGACTACTACGGTCGCCTCCGCATTTGATAATACCGCATTCTTGTAGGTGTTGTCAGACTAAGTAGCCAAGGACCAATAGCCGAAATCACTTCTGCTATTCATACTAACTATTGCGTCCCGTTATTTAAAAAAAAATGCCAAATTCATTCTGTACAATAGTTCCGAGGGAGAAAACCAGAGATCTTAAATATTAGAGACTGGAGTAATGTATCCATGGGCTATAAAATAGTGAAACAGTTCTAGCGTGCAACTGGTATCTTCAAAAGTATGCATGGCAAATAATCCACGTTCAACTAGCTGAAGATCAAGTTGGATTGATTTTGGTGTTCGCCAACTTCAATCTTGGTGTCCGCGTGGGCTTCTCTTACCGTCAAGATCACGGTGACTTCTTCAGGGGGATTTCCACAGATGTGGAAAAGGTGTCCAACTCTCCTTGCCCCCTGGCAGAAGCTCACCGCCATCAGAGCCCACGTGTTGGCCAGGGCAGGATTTCTCTGCCGTAATTCTCGTATCCAGAAGCGAGATGTTGCCGACCTAGACAAAACACTCGTCAGGGTCGGTCAAAAGATCATGAATCTCTAACCCCGAGCTAATAACAATCTCATTCATCGCTCTTGTAACAAGGGTGGGGCCACTTTACCCAAATTTCGCTCGCTCCTGGATATTCATGCCTTCCCACTTCTTGCGTCGAACGACCCAACCATCTCAGGGGTCGCAGCTGCGAGTTTGAGGAGCGTGGTGAGGAAGATCTTAAGGGACCCCACCCCGGGTGAATGTTGCGATTTTCTTAATGGGAAAAAGGACGGGGGCTTCGCCCGGGAGTCTGGCGACATCTCTTCCCAGTGGTCCCGAGCTCGTCATGCCCATCAACAACTTTCTGGTGCCATAAGATTAGAGTGGCTCTTCATTGAGGAGTCCGGATATAATCTTAACATCTACAGATCTCCGAACCCAGTCTGCGTGTCCCCGTCCAGCGCAGGCTTGGTTGTCCGGCTCCTCCGCGACGAAATGGAGAGCCACTTCATCTCTCAGCTGGCGGGTCTTGTGGATCAGGGGAAAACAATTAAGGCCTTCTCCTCCCACCCCGCCTCTAACAACTTCCTTCAGGCGGGCGAGTATCTGTGACTGGAATTTCATTCATAGAGCCCGCCTTGGTTGCCTCCAGCTGAATGCCACCCGGCGTTTCGGCAACCGGGATCCCAGGTGCCGCAAGTGTGGCTACTCTCGCGAGACCATCCCGTACGTGCTGAACCACTGTAAGCCACACAGCGTCGCCTGGAGGAAAAGGCACAGTGCCATTCAGAACCGGGTAGTCCGGGCCATCCCCCTACAGTTGGCTCGGTCACTGTTAACAAAACCACTGTTAACCAAAAGCTTAATACCCGACCTGGTTCTGAGGAAGAAGTCGGGTGAAGTCTATATCATCGACTTCACTGAGCCGTTCGAGGACCAGCCCGAATCTCTATCTGCCGCTCGACAACACAAAATCGAAAAGTACCTCCCGATTGTTGAACATCTTCGTCGGGAGGGAGAAACTGCTTTTGTCGATGCGATTGTGGTCGGATCCCTCGGGTCGTGGGACCCTTCTAATGATGCTGTCCTGGCCCGGATGGGCATTTCGCGTCGATATGCTAACCTGATGCGAAAGCTCATCGTCCCGCCCCCACTTAATGGTGTCGGAACATCTACATCGAACATCTCTCTGGTAAAAAGCAATATTAGTCCCCCCCACTCTCCTGGTCCCGTTTACATCTATTACGGCTCGCCATGTATTTTAACTACAAATTTTTTTTTATACTTAAACTTTTAATATAAGATTTGAATTCATCTCATTTTGTTCATTTGGTTTTTTTTATGTGTTTATTGACCATCTTCTCTTTATGTTCGATGTACCATGGAGCTGCAGTGTCGAGTTGAGTTCTTCCTCCACCTCTTCGACCTCTCCCTCTGCATCTCCCGAGCCGGCCGAGCGATCCTTTTTTATTCCCGCCTTCTCGCCGCCCGCTGTTTCTGAATTGCTAAAACAAGAAACTTTAAAAATCAAGCAAGTTTATTTTAGCAAGTTTAAGTTCTGTTCAAGATTTTTCAAGAATCCTCGAAGATTTGTGTTGCTCCCGTCATCCTGATTGAGCATTGGACTTTGCTGCTTTTTAAATTTTTAAATTACCTTTTGTCGCGTGGGTTTCTTTTCACCCCCTAATTTTATTTGTTTTTAAATTCATTATTCTATTGTTCGGCTATTTCTTTGTAAAATCCATTTCTGTAACATTTTGCTGAATAAAAAGTTTTGAAATCTGGTACTTACACGTGTAGTAATGATCAAGATAATATTAGCTTCGATTTAGTTTTGTATAGATCCGTCAGTTTTAGTGACACATCAAGCATGCAGCATGGCTTGACTGGTTAGTTTTATTGATGTCACTATGACACTAGGGTTATTGTCGATTTAACTTAAAGGCAATTGAGACATTATATAATACATTTGTTGTGCTAGTAATCCCTTGTGAAGATGGCCACCAAACAGAAAGACAAGACCTACCAAGTGCTCCCGAGCTGCCTGTCGTTAGCGAAGAGCAAGGTGTAATGAAATTAAGCATCAAAGTCAACTAAATGATATCTAAAATGAACTTGTTTAGCGGTGGTACCTTTCACAATAGATACGAATTTATAGCAAATAATCTCCAAGTTGCCGCATGCCTCTTAATGGTGCCAATGGCAATCTTGGGCAACAGCATGGGCTGAACTCTACCGAGTTTCAGGATTGGTACCATGGCCAGTGGAGGGAGATACTCACTCCTTCGAGTTTTATTTTTAGTTTGCCCTAACATAAAGACTAGCAATAACCTGCCACGTTCCGTGGATGGGTCTAATATTACGCAGCATCGGATAGTTTTTGCTTCCAAATTTGATCTTTGTGTAATATGCGAAAAGACCCGCGTGAACCCGAGATTAATTTTGAAGTGCATATCAAAAGAGTATATAATATAAAGTGGCTAGTAACCAAATCTCGTTGGTCAGAATTTCTTGTGGGATGCCCCTCTTAGGCATCCGAGCCGGTGAGTGATTCTCTCCTCGATGTCTACTTCACCTTTCGCCACTGGGAATATCTACTAGCATTTTAACCAATTATATTTGCTTGAGTGATTATGGCTCTAATTTTATCTTTTTAAAATATTTGAATTAAAGTAGCGTTTTAATGACTCTTCGAAAAACTTGACGTTTCCAATCTCCTCCCTATCCAAAACCAGGGGGCTCGCCTGCCCAAAGAATCCCACTATAGAGGAGCTGCCTGCCATTGCTCCCATCTCCATTGTTCTGAGTGAGTGAGTGAATGTAAAGTTTATTGGCGCAAGAGCCAGATATGGCTATGCTGCGCCAAACAAGATTAAACTGTGGTCTAGACGTGAAGGTGAAAAAAGAGGTAAAAATGGTTGACAAGAAAGAGGGTCGAAAATAGAGAAAGATCGCTAGGCTATCCCAGGAGTGCGTCACCCGTGTTTACCAAAGACAGTAAACCCCATGGGAAAGAAAGATCACTAGAGTACCTCGGGTTCGTGAAGCCCATACTTACCAGAAGAAGGCAAGTCCCTGAGGTCCCCTGATATAATCCACAGTGGCAGGGTGCCCGGCTATACCCCCAGACGCTGGGTACCCATTTTAGTCGCCTTTTACGACATGCATGAGCTACAGTGAGACTATTCTGTCATCCCCGGTCACCACACGGGTCTCCATTGTTCGGAAAAATGAAAAGTAATAAGTGGATCATTATTACTCTGGAGCCTTTAATCAAACTGCCAAGATATGGAGCCTATGCGACACTAGACAATATTCTAATACTTGATGGGAATACGCCAAAGATCTTCCTGGGTAATCTTTACTCGATCCTGGGAAAGACTCAAAATCTCTACCCCATCAAGAAAAATCCCGCTGAAAGAGACCGAAAGCTCAGCCTCTTTACGAATACTACTGCCAATCCACAATATCAAAGAGGAAAATTAGGTGCCAGGAGTACGCCATTGTTCAGAATTTAAACACGAAAATTAGCTCCTAGTTTGTCAAACAAAACCCAGTTTTACAAACAGGGCTATCCATCAATTAGGGTCACAGTCTATTTTACATTTGATTACTGGATACATATGCTTGTTTCACCTCTTCCAAAGAATGATCTGCCTAGCAAACCATCTAGATTCACATATCTGCTGTTCTGTGGGGAGAGTGAAGTACCAGCTCATAGATGGTCATCAACCATGGCTCAAAATTAAGAAATCCTTCATGTTTCTTTCAAGCGTATCGTAATTAACAATCAGATATGGGGCATGACTTACTATGGGGTTATTTCTTCATGTTTTCCCATGCGCGAGCTCGGTCATCAAATCTTATCGATTTGCCATAGATCAGATTAGGAACCTGGGAATTGAGAAATTTTATTTTTCTGGTGTAGGAGAGCTCCCGAGTCCCTGATGTTTATTAGGGCATATCTTAATACAAAAACTACTCGACCTGTTCTAGACGACTTCGTTCCATTTAGCAAAGAACTTAACTAAATTCCTGGTAAACATGTTTATTGAAATCTTAGACGAACGCTAAAAGGAGTTTCAACACTGCTCGAATTTTTGTTGAGCAGATTTAACGAATACAAAATTCAGTTTCATGCTACCTTCATAGAGAGCGCCAGAAGGCTTTTGACTTGCGACACTAGACAATAGTAATGAACTTATCGGAAATCAGAACTTTGACCTTCAATATTTTATTTCGTCCAGCATCAGTATTCCTCGGGTTCGACTATCATAGAATTCTTGATAGTTGTTCTGTTGAAATTAGTGAGTGAGTGAATGTAAAGTTTATTGGCGCAAGAGCCAGATATGGCTATGCTGCGCCAAACAAGATTAAACTGTGGTCTAGACGTGAAGGTGAAAAAAGGTAAAAGTGGTTGACAAGGAGGGTCGAAAATAAAGAATCGCTAGGGTATCCCGGGAGTGCGTCACCCGTGTTTACCAAAGACAGTAAACCCCATGGGAAAGAAAGATCACTAGGGTACCTCGGGTTCGTGAAGCCCATACTTACCTGAAGAAGGAAAGTCCCTGAGGTCCCCTGATATAATCCCCAGGGGCAGGGTGCCCGGCTATACCCCCTGACGCTGGGTACCCATTTTAGTCGCCTTTTACGACATGCATGAGCTACAGTGAGACTATTCTGTCATCCCCGGTCACCACACGGGTCTCTGTTGAAATTAAACTCATGAATTGTTAGTCAGTCATACCCTTTTCTTTAATCTATCAATCTTTACATTCTTTCCGAGTATTAGTCTGTTAGAGGGGGAAAGCGTAACACTGCTGCCTTTGCCGGTAAATTTACAATTCTTCACAGCGAGATGACGTCAGAAACTATTCTGGATTTCTGACAAACTTAAAAATATTTACAATAAGCTTAAACTTTTCACTCTCCCGCCGGGAATAAAAGCGGCTCATCAACAGGGATGCAGATATACGTGGAAGGTCCGTGTTTGCTAGCTTAGTTTAGTTTTTATTAACGTCACACAAGAAGCAACATGAGGGCTATTGGCGACGGACCTCATAATTTTGAAACACAGTCAAGTGGCGAGAACGACACCCGAGCTGGCACCCCATCCTAACTTCCCCACCACGCAACGGGAAGACTCCCGACAGATTTAACGTGCTTTAGCCCCGGCTACACGGCGGGTCTTAAGTGACCAAGGATCGAACTCGCAACTGTACGAAAACAGTCGGTCACGAATCCGAAGCCATGACCACTAGGCTACCGAGGCCACTACCCGCGTTTTCTAGCTAAAATAACGTATTTTCATGGAACTATCCGAGAGTCTACCATTGCATCTGGGACTACTGCTACTTATATTGGAGGTTCTGATCAAGATTCTCTCAAGCACCAACACTGCCTATTTGGAGGAGCCACCTCTTCCCAGGATTCAACCATCATCTGGCTCTTGCATAGTCTTCTCTTGCCACGGCTTCAAGGAGCCATGAGAAAACAGGCCTCCCTGCGGATCCCCCCTCTCGTTTATTTTTACTCTGATATTCATGACTTGGTTACGAAATTAATCCCACCGTTAGTTGACCAAGAATCAGTCTTGACTTTTATCTTTAAAAGTTGTATGTGGGATGAACAGACACCTCGGGTAGCTCTCTCAACGAATTTCGACGAAAGGCAGCAGAAAAGGAATTTAAGGTTACGAATTGCTTATAATGACGCTATAGTGAAGATTATAGGCGCAAGAACCAGATGTGGTCATACATTACCAAACAAAGTAAGAGATTTTAACACTAAGATATTGAGCAACAAGGAGGACCGAAAATAGAGCGAGGGAAGTTTATTGGCACATGAGCCAGGTGTGGCCATGCTGAGCCAAAGATAATCTTGGTCTAAACGTGCTTAAAAAACTAAAGATAAAAGTTGGTTGATAAAAATGGTCGAAAATAGAGAAGGATCGCTAGGATATTCCAGGGTGCGCCGCCTGTGTTTACCACAGTAACCCCTCGCCCATGTAAAATAAAAAGATCACTAGTGTGCCCCGGAATCCAATACCCATACCTACCTAAAGGCAAGCCCCTGATATAATCTCTAGTTAGGGTGCTTGGCCCTACCTCTAGAAATTACTTCTCGGACGCTGGTATCTCATTACTCTCCTCTTGAAACATGCATAAGCTACATTGAGACTATTCCGTAACACCCGGTCACCACATGGGTCGTCCTTTATACAGTGAGTGACTGGATTTTAATGGCGCAAGAGCCACA
>BMAW01008091.1:41544-138115 GCA_019974015.1 Nephila pilipes | reverse complement strand
TATCTCATATACCTTCAAAAATAATATGCAAATTACAGGAAGCCATCATATGAACCGATATTACGTCACAATCACATGAGTGTAAGAGAGGTGTATATAAGGAATAGTAACTAAGAAGTAAAATTGTTCCGAAGCGCATACGAAGCTCTTCAATGCCACAACCGAATAGTTATGGCACAGAGGACGCATGTGGATGATTTTTCTCGTGGTGGAATTATCGACCACCTAGAATATGGGTATATTCATTGGAAGTATCCGCCAAACTTGGAAACTTCCAAAGAGTCATCTATAATGATTGGCAGGTATTCGAAAATGGTAAAAATGTCAGTAGATGTTAAAGTACAGGTCGCTCCCTAATCTATTTGGTAGTATCTACTAAAAAAATCAGACACAACACAGCATCACACCTTTCCTGTCAGCTATTTTCAGCCACGAGGAAGACAGTTTAAGGGCAAACCGTGTATTTGGGACATATTGGTCAATATGCTCGTGGGCCTCTCAGATGTGTTCCGCTCACAGCAGTTCACTGCCTCAAGAGATTAGCCTGGAGTAGAGAACATGTATTGTGGACATCGTCACAGAGGGCTTTTGAGATATTTTCTGACTTGTGTAGGTTTGCTTTTCAGTCTAATTCATGTCGCACTTTCATTTTGAGAATGTTATGTACCCGCTACCACCAAGACAACATCATTGAATGAGACTATTACGGTGGTGCAGAATTGATCGTTTCGAGTGAAATTATACTGGGCTCCATAACTAAGGTGATTAGACGTTCCGCTTTTAGCGGGACAGTCCCGATTTTTAACAATTTATCCTGCGTCCAACGAGGTTTTAAGAAAATCCCGATTTTTAGAAAGAATGCAAGACAAGCAAGGGAACGGCTTGAGAACGGGAAGGGAATATATGGGTTTTCGCTTTCCATGTAACTATTTCACCAGGATGAGAGCTTTATATTATTTTTGTAAATTTTACAATGTTAACTTTTAATTCATAAAAATAATTGTTGACAAAAGATTATCAGGATATGCTTATGAAAGCTCGCCTTGATCAGTTGCTAGAATACAACCAACATTGTTTGGACTTAATGAGCAGTGGCATTTTTCGGCATTGGCAGCGACGAAAACATTTTGTAGCCGTAAAATGAAAAGATAATACTTTGTACACTTCAACAGATTATATTCTTGTGAAGACATGTTCCACTAGCGATCTAGCATCATTAGGAGCATTGTTGCAAAGAAATTACATCTTATACAAAAATTGGAAATGGAGGGGAATTTAAGAGAGGATAAGATCAGGGTGTAAGGAGTTTGTTGGTCGTCCACGAAGTAACGCCTTCACATATTGAGTTTTGTAAATGTCTCTCATACAATACACATCGAATTGCATGCTAGGGCTAGTTAAACAAGTGATCTCAACAAATAAACTATTTAGGTGATTTATGTTTGTAATTTATTTAGGTAACAAAGTTCGGTACTTTCTTAATTACCAAATTTTTAATCATGACCCTCCTTCCTCGGTCAATAGTGTCTCTCTTTTCGAATGCTAAAATCTAGTCACTTTATCCATAACAAATGTTCATGTTGTGATGTCATGGCTCTCATATACTTTTTTTGTTACTTTATTCTTGGAAATGTTATACTCTGTACTTGATTGACATCACTACTCCTGAAACGGAAATTGATACGCTGCTCTCCCAGACAGTTTCGCAGACGAGACATTGTCCTTGGCGAGAGCAGAGGTCTGTAAGATGAATTCTGGTGTACTTGTAAGAGTGTGACATAAAGTTGTTAATAAATGATTTTGGATTTCAAATGGAGGCCTTGAAATATATTTACCACTACGCCACAGTGTTCAAATTCGAACAATGACATGCCAGATTTATGGGGAATCATTTTTGAGCAATATGTACGTTTGTTTAAGGATGAAATGGGTGCATATTGTATGTTTATAGATGACAAATCCTATTGTTTTCAGGCAAACATTGTAAACAAATGCCTTCAATCAGAGGATATCACCTGTATGGATTAGCTAGCATTATCACCTGAATCCAATAGAGCATGTTTTTCAAATGCTTGGCCAAAGAGTTGTTTACCCTTCAGCCACCTCCTACGTATGTTTCGGAAATTCGAAGAGCATTGCTAGTAGAGTGGAGAAATCTTCCTCTAGATCAGGTCGATAACTTGAATTTCAGCATGTCTATGAGTTGTACGAACTATATTTCAGAGTTTCGGACACATACAAAGTATTATCAACCATACCAACCATATCATGGAGAGTTTTTGTAAGGGAAGTATTTTTTGTAATTGCTTCAGAGAGCAAAATTCGTAGTTTTTAGGAATTGTATCATCCATACAACATCTTTCTTGTTCTTTATATTTTGTTTAATAGGCTTTATCAATAAGTCACGTTTGTTTTGCCGGCGTTGGCATTATCCTTACTTCATGAAGAAGAGTATACATACAAAAATATTAGCGCACCAAGAAAGAGTCGTCAAAATGAAACGAAAATTTACTTACGTAAGGACTACTTTGATATAAGTAAATGATTAGATAAACAAAGAAAAAGGATCATTTATTTCAGAAAAAAAGCCAAAAGAACGGAGGATTTCATACCTTGTTCAACCCCCTGTAGCGCGAACGCAAGATGCGATACAATCAGGCATTGAGACATACAAGTTCTGCATGACGTCTTGAGTCATTTCGATCCATATTTCCTGTAACCTTGCCTCTAGTTCGTTCAAACTCGTGGCATGCTTAACTCGCCTTCCCAAATGATCCCAGATATGCTCGATTGGAGACAAATCTGGGAATCGGGAAGGCTAAGGAAGGATAGTAACACTGCGGAAACAGTCTTGTGACACCCTTGCCTTGTGAGGCTGAGCATTGTTTTGTTAAAAAATGGCTCCTGGGAGCCGTTGCATGAGTAGCAACACATATGGTGGCAGGATGTCATGGACATACCGCTAGGCTGTCATGGTGCCACGGATCAATACTAGGGGTGACTGTGTATTGCAGGCAATGGCACCCCATACCATCACACCAGCTGCGGGAACGGTGTGTCGCTGTAAAGCAAAGGCAGGATTGAGGATTTCACCACGGGGTCTCCCCGCATGAACACGATTGTCATTACTGCTGAGATTGAATCTGGATTCGTCGCTAAAGACGACATGGTTCCATTCCGCTGCAATCCAGTTTCCTCGTGCGTGGCACCACTCCAAACGGAGGCGTCGATGGAATCGCATCAAGGACAGCACACGTAATGGGCACCACTATCCCTAATGTCCTTCAGCCAGTGCCTTCGTATGGTTCGAGAAGACACAGGGGCTCCTAATGAAGGTGCTACCTGTGCCTGGATGGTGTTCGATGAAGCCGTTGGCAGTACGCGTGCATTTCTTAAGATATGGCGGTCTTCTCGACGACTGCTGTGTCGAGGGCATCCTGAGCCTGGTCTTTGTGTAAATGATATCTCTCGGATCCACTTGTCCCAACACCTTCTGACAACACAATCAGAGCGGCCTAATTGACGAGCTAGTCGCCTAGCTCACCACCCAGTTTCCATCATCCCGATGATTCTCCCATCTCAAACTGCGACAGCTGCTCATATTGACTTCAAAAACTGCATAATGTCATGTCTACCTCAGCTTTTCCTTTGTAAAAGATTCAGAACACTCAAACAAGCTTTGGTTACCTGTTTTATACTCCACGGAGAACGACGTTAAACGCCCTCTACCGGCTATACGTAATGCCCAATACGTTGCATTTCTAATCATTTGCATATCTTCCTAACATGTACCTTCCTGCCAAGTTTCGTTACGATCCCGCAATTATTTCTTGGTGAGCTAAGTCATTGCGGTATTAGTAGCAACATTTTTTACATAAGGTTTAACGTCATAAGTTAATCACACTCGTTGAAATTCCATAAAATGAGTGATGAAATCGTTAGATTTCTTTGACAAAAAAATTTCAACGTCGTCCATGAACCAAACATCACCAGTGAAGGTATACTGTGTTAGACTTTTCACAGAAAGAAAAATAACATTCATTATGAATCAATGAGAGGGAGTCCATCTGCACTATTTGATGATCCCGTGAAAAAAATTATTACAAATTTCGTGAGAATCGTTGTTACACTATCTCGTAACTATCACAACAATTTCTCTACATTTCTTGGATTGTTTTGTGTGAGGTAGTGCCCAGAAAATTAGGCTACGTGTAGTTTTGTGCTCAAAAGGTACCAAAAATTCTAACAAAAATCAGCACAACAAATCGAATGGGCATGACCGTAGACATTATTTTCCTTTACAACATGGAAGGGGAGAAATGTTTCAGTGATTGAAGGCGATATTTGTTTAGACTATGTGAATCTTGAGACAAAGAAACAGTCGAGGGTACGGGGTGATACCGTTTCGCCATACCTAATGAGTAATATCCTTTCAACATTGTCAGAGAGGAAGTTAATGCTCACCATATTTTGAGATGTTAAGGGAATCTTGATTGTCTAATCCGTGGAACGCATAAGGACAATCACTTCTGAAGCTTACTTCAACAGTTTGAGGAAATTGTGAATGGCAATCCATAACAATAGTCGTTTCGTTCTGATATCTAGATTGTGTCCCTGCAAGATAACTCTTGCCCACATATTGCTCTGAGAGCAGGGGACCTTTTGCGAATTTTCAAATAAGAATTACTCAATCAGTATTTCAAAAGCTCAGGCAATGTTCTTTTTGATTATTATCATTAGTTCACTCACAAGAAGTGGCTTGTGACACAACACTTCACAGATGATGATTAGTTGAAAACGCTGTGACGGGTTAAATTAACTGTAGGAATCTATGTATATATATATATATATATATATATACACATATATATATACACACACACACACACACACACATATATATATATATATATACAGATGGAGGACAAAATAATACGAACACCAATGAAGTATTGGAAAAACTTTATTAATAGGGGGTTGGACCAACCTTTGACTGAAGTACAAATTTAATGCGACGTGGGATAGATGCATAGGGGTCATGGACAATATTTAAAGGAATATTAAGCCTTTCCTCCTGCAAAACGATCTCTAATTCCGAAAGGCTGGATGGAGTTGGAAATCGGGAATGAAGTTTGGACTGCAAATATTCCATAAATGTTCAAAAATATTCTAGTCCGGAGACTGAGGGTGCCAAAAAGATTTTCAACTTCCTCGTCATGCTCACCTAGTAGTGTGGATAGAGGCGTTATCGTCTTGAAAAAGCAGTCGCTCTTCGGGGAATACAGTCTGGACAAAATGATGGGCATGATCCTCTAGAATGCTTAGATAGTGATTGGATTTGATTCTCTCATGCAGAATAACAAGTGGTCCAAGACCGCGCCAAGATATCACACCCCATACCATAATGGAGGCCCCTCCCTTTCTTTACAGTCGTCAAGAGGCATTCAGGATTAAACGCTTCTCTGGGTGTTATCCAGATATAACCGAGTCCGGTCTTCTGAAATAGGGTGAATGTAGATTCATCTGACCATATCAGCTGTAGCCAACGCTGTGGGGACCAGCTTTTGTGATCTCTACATCACTGGCGTTGCTTGAAAGCATTAGTTGCTGTCACGAAGGGTTTACGATTTGTCACTCTGCCATAAATGCTCAGAGCATTAACTTCCCTTTTGACAGTTTTTATTGAAACGGGGTCCTGGAGATGACTGTTCATTTCGAATGTTATCTAGGATAACGATTGCTTGTGCTTTCGGGCTACTATGCCCTTCAAGACCCGTCTACCCCTATCATCAACCTTTGACTTTAGGTCTCTGTAGTGCTTTGAAGACGTCGTCTTACCGTCTTTCGTGTACGCTGTCATAACGGCTTATACCGTAATCCTTGCAAACCGCAAAAGGTTTGCTGCTTCCATAACCAATGCTCCACTTAAATGAGCTCCAACAATCATTTCTATTTGGAACTCTGATAGGTCTGACATTTCAACATCACAGACAGTTCTATAGATGCATGCAACACAGGTGACTGCTGTTGAGAGATTGATACCTTCATCTTCACGCTCACTAGGTGGCAGACTTCTGTTGCAGGTGGCGCGACTGTACTGCAGGTGTGAAATACGTCATACTTTTTCACAGGAGTTCGTATTATTTTGTCCTTCATCTGTATATATACTTTATAACAAAATAAAAGACGCACAAAGAGGTAGTAGCCCATTTGTAATGAAATTTCATATGCAAAAACATTTGGGACCTACATGGCAAATGATTAAAACTTGGTGTCCAATGAATGAATAGTGGGAGCTACAGTGCATTAGAACTGTGCACTTAGCAAATGTATATAAAAAGCGATTCTCAAACTGATCATCAAATTTTCTGCTGCATTGTAATTCAGGATACCTTTCAACGACTGAAAAAATACCCCGCCGCAAGATTCGAGCTCACTACGAGCAACTGTCAGAGTTTGAAAGCGGTCATATCATTAGAATGAAAAAGACAGGTTGGGCAAATAGGAGAATCGCTTGTCATATGGGTCGAAGCGATGCGGAGATTAGAAGATGCTGAAAAGAATTGGAGGACAATGGCAGATTTCAACTTCATGACAGCAACCTAGGGCTACAGCAGATAGCGAGGACAGAGTGATTGTCCGATCAGTGTTTACAGCGCCTGATTCACCCTTATCAACAATGAGACTTTTGACCCGCACACATGTGTCCACCATAACCATTCACAGATGGTTAATAGAGAGGAATCAACGCTCGTGCCGACCGCTGCTCCACCGGCCACTTACACCTGCACGCTGTCGAACCATATTACAGTGTTGATTGGCTGGATAAGGGTAAAATGATGCTGATTAGGGATGAATAGTGTTTAGCGATGAACCTCACTTCCAACTGTGTCCTGACGATGATCAAAAAAGTGTCTGGAGACGCCCAGGTCAGTATGCCAATCCGGTTTTCCCTATTGCCCGTCACACAGTCCCTCAACCAGCAGTTATGGTCTGAGGTGCCATTTCCCTTGAATTCTAGAACCCTTTGGTCGTCATTAGAGGCACACTTATAGCTTATTGATACGTCGACGATATTCTGAGGCCTGTTTTGCTACAGTTCCGTTTGCAGTACCTATTACAGTTCCTTTTGCCTTATTTTTCACCAAGATAAGGCCAGACCCCACACGGCACGTGTTGCAATAAACTGTCTTACAACTTGTCAAACACTTACTTGACCTGCCATATCTCTCTCTAATCGAACATGCCTGAGATATGACAGGAAGACCACTGCATCTACCTGGGAATGTTGATGACCTAGCTCGAGAATTGGAGAAAATGTGGCAAGAAATTCCGTAGGAGACCATCAAGGAGCTTTATCACTCTATGCGACTTTGTGTAGCAGCTTGAATCCAGGCGAGAGGTGGGTCACCTCCTTCTTGTGGTCGTTGCTTTGTAGCTAAGTAACTCTGAAAGAAATCATTCAATTTTTCTGAAACTTTAATCATTTTCTATTCTGCACATAACTTTCCTATCCACTAACTTTCTTCACCAACGGATAACACCTTCTTGGGGAGTCGTTTTTTTGCTATACAGTGTATATTATAGCGCCCTCTTAGCTTCTAAGATTTTGAATAATCGAAACGCAATATGTTATCGGTTAAAAATTATTTAGCCAAGTAAATTTTTAAAGCTATATTTATTTTATTCTACGTAAGAATAATACAAGACGAATTTATTACGAAAATGGTTTAGTTGCTAATTTATGCCCTGAAGAAAGGTTATTAATAAAATTTCCATTAATTTCAATAACAACAAAACTAAATACTCCAAATTAATATATTTAAAAATGTTATTTTAAAATTCTGACGTCAATACATCATGTACTCAATGTATTCTCTACTTCTTATTCGTAATTGCAGTATTCTATCCAGTCTCTCTATATCCTATATCCTCAAACACTATACTTATTACAGTATATGCTCTCTCCTCTCTTTCTATACACCATACATACATACATATATAGCATACATACATACGACTATATATAATGCATACATGTTATATAATATAGCATATACTATATATTATATATATATGTCTATATACATAATATATAACCATATAATATCATATCATATATACATATATAATCAGAATATACTCTTATACATATATATAATATATAATATATAATATACATTTATAATATATATATATATATATATATATACAATCACAGAAAAATCGTTGTGTAAATTAGACCTTATTGATAATATCAGAAGGAGAGATACAGATAATGCAAAGATTCAAAGGAAGGCGATACTAATAGATGAAAGCTACGAAAAGGGCAACGTTATTTGCATCATTAATGAATTCAATGCTTTCCTTGACAACCGAATTACGAAAGAATATTCGACTCTGATGGTACACTTTTGGGAGAATCAAGTTACGGTTATCCCCAGCGAATGTTCTAAATTAGAGTTGAGAGCAAAACAGAGCTTCGTGTGTGATTAAGTTGTGCAGGGACGGTTGAATTACTACCGCTTGATTTTCACCTTTAGATTACCGTTAAAAGTAAATGAATTGAAAGTTAGCATAAAAGTTCACCATAATTTGTTGAGAAAGAGGAAACAGTTTTTCCTGAAAGTTATTTAACTGGAAGGGATATTGAGCCGGAATAAGTGTATTTAAAGAGATTGTTTTTTTACTAAACATAACATATAACATTGAGTGCAAATGGATGTTTAATATTGATTTAATTTATCTTCCTTTAACAATGTTAAGTCTTGTAGAGAGATTTTTGAGTTTCTGTTATACAATTTAATCTTTTCGGATCAAGGCTTAATTTAGTATCTTTATTGCGTATAAAACTCTTCTAGATGTTGGAGAATATCCATTGTTGAATTTAGAAGTATTTATTGTTGTTATCTATGAAGAAGTTATTCCAAAAGATTTTAGTATTAACTAAAGGGTTGTTCATTAATGGTTTATTTTTGTTCTAAGAAAATAAATAAAAGCAGCTTTATGTACTTAAAAAACAGTTTAATACATTATTAGTTTTGTTTCTTTTAATTATTTAAAACTGTTTTATTTTAATTAGTTTCATGTGCTCTTAAGTTTCCAAACTCAAATGTTTTTAAAACTATTCAATCATGCACTTTGTTATATATAAAAAAGCTGTAAAACATAAAATAAATATTTAATAATATATTTATTCAATAGGATATTTATTATTTCTTTAAGACACATTCAGAGAAAGAGTAAAATTAAAATAGTTGAGATACTGAATAAAAGTAAAACGTATAAAATTTAATACATAGTACTCCAAAGGAGGAATTGTACTCTTTTTCATTTGCAAAATTAAGTATCATTAATTTCGCTAAACATGGCTTGTAGTGAACCTTTATTGGATGTTTACAAAATGTTTCACGCAGTTGCAAATAAAAAAATTATGATTCGAACTTAAACTACTTATATAAGAAACCCATTTAGCTTCACACATGCTTTTGAAATCATTCATTTATTACAAGATCACTTTTTGTTTCTGAAGCATTACCAACTTAAGGTTTCCGTAAAGTAAGAATTCACTCTAATGATAGAAAGATATTGAGAATTATTTTATACCATTAAGATCATTTGTAGTGCAATAACTTGTCATCATACCCTAACTTTTGTATCAAAATACTCACGGATCGTACATATACAAGACGTGCGTAGCTCTAATTACGATATTTGTATTTAAGTCACCAAGTAACCAAAGTTTTCTTAAAAAAAGATAAAATAAAAAGTGTTTCTTAGAAATGATAAAAGGTTTACTTAGAGATGTGATGATAATAATGCTAACATACAAGCACACAAGACCTAACCTAAGTTGAAGTAACTTAGAACTTAAGTAAGTAACTTAGGTTGATTTAACCTAAAATTTATTCTTTATAACTTTTATTTACTTAAAACATTATACATAAAGCATTATTATATATAAATCATTCATATTCCTTCAAGCAGTCTCGTAGTTTTTAAACCTTGAATAGATGTAACAGCTCTCTGAATATATATATATATATATATATATACAGGGGTTGGACAAAAATATGGAAACACCTTTTAAAAAACATGTTTCTTTGCTTAATATGGTGTAGGAAACCCGTTGGCATCCAAAACAGCTTGCAGTCTTCTCGGAATGGATAAATACAGTTCCTGTATGTGTGCCAAGGGAATATTATACCATTCTTCCTGCAAAACGGTGGCAAGTTCAGATAACGATGTTGGCGGTGGATAACGAGAACGCACTTTCCGTTCCAATGTAGACCACAAAGGTTCAATAATATTCAGATCTGGTGACTGTGGTGGCCAGGGGAGATGGGACAAATCCTCCTCGTGCTCAGAAAACCAGTCCTGGACAATGTGAGCTGTGTGAACAGGGGCTTTGTCGTCTTGGAAGACACCATCAACATCGGGGAACAAAGTTTGTACCATGGGATGAACTTGATCTGCCAAAATGTTCACATAAGTCTTGGCAGTCATGTGCCCTGACACAGTTATCATGGGGCCAGCAGAGAACCACGATATGGCTGCCCAAACCATAACAGAATCCCCGCCATGTTTCACTCTTGGCAACAAGCAGTCTGTATTATAGGCTTGAGATGGCGTTCTCCAGACGTAAACTCGGCCAGAAGTGGGAAACAATGTGAAAGAAGACTCGTCAGACCATATTACACGCTTCCACTGCCCTATAGTCCAGGCTTTATGACTTAAACACCACCTTTTCCTGTTACGGGCATTAGCATCACTGATGAGTGGCTTCTCATTTGCAGCCCGGCCAGAAATTCCCTGTTTATGAAGCTCCCTTCTAATTGTTTTGGTACTCAAAGGGTTCTGTAACACAACATTCATTTCAGCAGTAACTTTTGCAGCTGTGGTCTTCTTATTTTTCGTCACAATTGCCCTTAATGATCGTCTGTCACGATCACTCAGCACACACTTTCGTCCGCGCTGTGATTTAGCAGATGATGTTTTTCCGCTTTTCAAATATGCGGAATAAATCTTCGATACAGTACCTCTTGAAACACTAAACACCTCGGCTACCTTGCTTACGGAAGCACCTACCATACGTGCTCCAACAATTTGCCCACGTTCGAAGTCTGTTAACTCTGACATAATGCAATGACAACCTCACATAACAGTACTCCGACAACAACTGAACTGTTTAGCACATTTACGAAGATGTATAGGTGGCGTTAGTAGTCAAAAACGCCAGCGCCACCTACATATTTCATTAAAATCAATCTTTCTTTTCAAACATGCATTTTACAAGGTGTTTCCATATTTTTGTCCACCCCCTGTATATTCAGAATGTTGTACTTCAGAATCATGCTTGTTTTTATTTCTTAAAAATTTACAAGAAAGTATGAGAATTAATGTAAGTATGTATGAATAATATACGGTAAAAAAAAATGTGTCAACTCTTTCTCTCTCTCTCTCCCTGCTTTTTTCCATTCGTGAGTTATATTGGTTTGAACAATGATGTTTTTTCGGCAACAGGGATAACAGTTGAGAGACCACTTCATGTTTTCTACTCTATTTGAGGTAATAATAAACTTTGTTACAGAAAGTAATTAAAATTTAAAAAGATTTTGTTTTCTTCTATAGAATGTAACGTAATTAGCAGAATCTAGGATCCTTCTAAGGAAGCATTTGTGTCACTTTTTATTTTAAATTTATTAGTGCAGTAATATTATTATATTTATTAATCTTTTTAACGATAAATTAGCTTTTGACTCACAGAAAATTGTTAAAAAATACTTAAAAGCAATTATGGAGACAGTATAGCCATCCAGTTAAATATATTAACTCGTTTTTTTTACATATGTTTTAATTGAATTAAATTTCATTAGTTTTCAAAAAGTCATATCGTAACATTCTTATGTACGAGTATAGGAAATATTTGCATTTTCTGGTAATTTGTCTTAGCTTTTATTTTCCATGTAAAATCAATATTCTTAAAATTTTGTCATCTTCAATTTAATTTTCATGCTCATTTCCTTTACACAATATTCACTATTTTATCATTTAAAGAAACAAGTAATGCATTTACTCTCATAGAATTGAACTAAATGATTCCTAGATTAGAGGGGAAATTGATAATACTCGTATGGTAAAAAATTAGTGCTGGAAATATTATATATGTATGTGTGTGTGTGAAAAATATATTTAAATATTTATGAAAAATTGCCTTAAAGAGCTTCATAAGAAATTCCTTTTCATGCTTTGAAATTATGAAAAAAAAAAAAAAAGTAATATATGTGTTTTAATAAAATCAGATATATTCTATATATAATTATGGAAGGTAAATAAAATTTCAAGAAAAATATATGTATTAAATGACAAATTTATGTATGGGAAGTTTATTTCTCATCATATTTCATTTACATTTCATTTCATATATTAATATATTAGTATTAAAATTGGAAATATCATCATTTGTGAAAAAATAGCAACACAAATTTATTTAGATAGCATGGTAATATTGAATAGAATATATAATTCACCCTTAGGTTTGAAAATAAATGTTAGAAATTTTTAATCCGTCTAGAGATCTTTGGGATTAAAAAGAAATATTTGATTAAAGGAAATGTTATAATAAATTCTTCAAATTGCTTCAAAGGAAAAATGAATTTAAGTATTTTTAAATATTAAAGTTTAGAAAAAGAATAGCTATAATTTGTTTAATTTTTACATTATTATAGTACATAATGTTTTAGAACATGTAATTTTATCTTTCTACAGCAAAGTAATTCTTAAAATTTCTAAATTGATGATAATGCATTTTTATGTTGCGGAATAGTTGCAGAAAAAAATGGAAATCTAAATATCATTCCTAATACGTTGCATTGAACAGTTATTGTTATTACATACATTGTATTCTATCAAAAGTAAATCTGTTTCTGAACAGATCTGATTTAAAAATTAAAAATAAGAAATTTAAATTTCATGAAAGTATAAAAGAAGAAAGTTTATGTATATATATATATATATATATATATATATATATCTTTGCCTTTCATATTCTGAAATGCAGGTACATGTTGTTGCCTGCAGCCATTGATCATGATACTCGTAACGACCCATAGTATTACACTTCACGTCGGTTATCGGGCTATTTTCTGAATATTTTATGGGCAATTTACTGTGCATCTCTTACGTCAGATCAGTTGGTGTCTACAATCCTTCTGCAAACTGAATTAACTTTCTTTTGACATTAGTAGGCATGTCCAGTCCTGATAGGTACGATTTCAATGGTCACAACATTATTACAACAAGGTGCTACGTTTCAGATAGAAAATCTAATCCTTCTACCCTCCTCAACAGGCATTCTGGTGCATATTCATCCTTCTGCTAATCATTTCACTACAGGTTTAGAGAAATAATCTGTCCTGTGGCAGAAAAACACTTATTTGTCACTTATTGAGTTGTGATGCGCTGGTTCCTTAATGCTGATATGGAAATGAAGCTGCCTCTTCATTGGCGTCGTACTTTTACTACGGATTCCATCGTACCACTTACTACACATTCCAGTTCTTTTAATGTCTTTCCACATCTGGTAAACAATTCTCTGAAAGATGTTGAACTCTCTGAAAAATCTGTAATTTTTTATGCTTCTTTAGTATTTTCAGTAATATGGTTACAAGTAAAATTATCTGAGTTCTGTCAGGAAGATATATCGAGAGTTTCAAGTTCGTAAATGAATTATTTCCTGTCAAACTTTGATTTGGAACAAAAGTTGCGCACTAGCATGAAATGTTCTAAATATCTTATCAGTGCTTTGGAGTGACGAACAAGCGCGGGAAAGAAATTTGCGTATTTGCTTTTCTCTTATTATAGCCAATACTTACTCTAATATTCCATATTTTTCTTCCCTTAATTTTGTGGTTGCTATGGATGTTAATATCAGCTATTCCTCGCCATTGTTTACCAATGTATATAATACTAACGAATTATTTTACCCCAGGAAATTTTATATGTGTTTCGAGTTAAGAACGTCATATTTCCTCTGCAACAGGTTTAAATTATTTCATGAAAAATATATATTTAATGATATTGAAAAATATTTTGCTAACATTAATTTACATTTTGAGGTTATTTATTATTGTTGATATTTTCTAATAACTACATCCTAACACATTCTTTTTTAAATCTGAATTTTTGCAAATAATTAATGATATAAATGACAAAAATATTTGTAAAATTTTCTATCAACTGCTGCAATAATTAAGTTTTCTTATATTAATAAATTTGTAAGCAATATCGTCTTCTCTAAGTAATTTCCAAAATTATTGCGTTTGTCTCCTTAAAAAATATGAATCACTTTTTTTTTTATTGAATGTTAATATTTTACTTTAATTGTTAAGTTTATTTCCTCATATTTTATCTGAGTGGAAATAGTTACCTACAACGTGAACATAACTCAGCTTTAAGATAAGAGGATTTTAAAATAAGCTTATATATTTTATGAAAAAAGGGAAGTAGATTTTAATATAATCATAAAAATAAATTAGGAAAATAATTCTATTGAAATGCCGTTTCAAAGCAAACTGTTAAAGATATCGATTTTTAAATTCTATGTATACAAATATCACGAAACGCATTTTGACCTAAATTTTCTGACCATATTTTTTAAATCAAATAATTATTATTAAAATAAGGAAAGACGGGTTAGTACATATACCTGTTGAATATCCTACCAGTGTTGAATTATTGTTACATAAGGACAACGATGTTCTTATTTATACTTATTTTAATAATACCATTAGCGCCTTGTGTTACAATACTCGGTTCGAAGAACTATTTAAACTTCAGGATCTTTTGTTTCTGCAATTATAACAAACGGTAATGCGTTTCAATTTTAATAGAAACGAAATACATTTTCTGGATCCGTTCCCTGTGGAAATAATTAGATAAAGGAATTGAGAAAGATTAAGCAATGACTCTCCGGGGAGCAATAACATTTAAATGGCTGAAGGTTGAAAGCATTGAAACTCTGAAAATCTCTCAACTCTCAAAGAGCTACTGCCTTTCACTTAGCTCTTTTCGGAGATAATCATTAAAAGTAATTTAATGCTTAAAGTTCTAAAACAAGCCGTATATATAAGACGAGTTGCCGTTGCTTGTGATATAAAACCTAGAAAATGAAAAGTCTGATTTAAAATATATACAACCATGTAAATATACATCCTATATTAATCACAGAAGGAACATTTCAGCTTTTAAAAGGGATGGAGAACAGCTTTGAGTCTTATACTTTTGATGGTAATTAAATTCTGTGTTAAATTTAGATTACGCCTCTCTATTTAAATAAAATATATAATCTCTGGAGATCTTCACGTTATTTATACATTTTAAAAAAATTCTTTCAAAGCTATAAATAAAGTATTTTCTAGAAGTATTTTAGTACATTATTATTTCATTATGTAAATGAGTATTTTATATGTATATGATGTAAATAATTTTTCTCGGAGGGAACTGAAGACTGCTTGTATAGTGTTTAAGTATTAGCTCATTCAGTAAAAGATGAATATTTCAACCCTCTTCCATGGCTTAATTATTTTACAAGATACGTCTCAGATGAATAAAATATTCTTCAATTGATGAACATATTAAAATGTATAAATTGAAATTTTATTTTCATGATCATTTTTTTATTCTGTAGGATTATATTTCACAGTTGCCAAAATAAAAATATGAAAAGTAATAAGAACAAGTAATAACGAGAATTTTATTAAAAATGTTTTGACACTTTAAGAGTACATAAAACTCATTTTTACTTTCAATCTTTTTAATAAAACATATAACTTTTGATGAACTTACGTTGAAAGTCAACAAACAGAACTACAGGAAAATTCGTCGCAGGAACAATTTTACTTCTCTCTCTAAGAAAAGAAAAAATAAATATCAAGTATAAGAAATTATATACGCATGACAGGCTTATTTTTATATAAGTCATTTCTATCCTACATGTATAAAAATAAGGCTCTGTTAAACATTAAGACAGTCTCATTCGATTCATTTAATTTTTTCATTAAAACCTTTTACAGGCTAATGTTCCAAATAAGGAAAATAAAATAATAATAATAATAAAATAATAAATAAATAAAAACTTATTTAAAAATAAAATTTTATCAATATTTACTTGAAAAAATAGCAGATAAAGGTAAAACATTAGTTGATATTTTGAAACAGAAACTACATTTCCATCATTAATGTGAAAATGTACAATAAATCATAAATATGATAATTTTCATCTTTGTCTTGCATAGCACAAATTATATGATATTTTTAAATGTGAAAAAGCATCTAATGCTTTTAAAAACACTTTAATATACTTAAAATAACTCTGATTGTTAAAAAGGACATCAAATTTTTTAACATTAATCAGAAAAGCACCTGTGGTAATTTATTAAATATTTATTGGTTGCATTAGCCTGTTGCCACTATACTGAGCTGATATAAATTCCTGTACTGAAAAATTTTTGTTTAAATATGAGAAAAAGAAATCCGTTTTTGGAAGTAACTGGAATATCTATAGTTGTTTGCAAGGGAAATTTCCTTTGGAATGAAAGGAAAAGAAAATCATATAAACTCTTAAAGGGGCAATCCCTTTTTACAAGGAAAATTGACCTCCCGCTAATTTTGTCAAAAATTGTTTCAATTCTATTAGCAGTCTAATGTTTTCTCTTTTCAGATTTTTTTGAAAAATGTTAAATGTGATTTTTTTTAGTGAACTATCAAAATATGGAGAAATATTTTAAAGCTTTAATGTTGTTCTTGATAATTTGACGTATCTCAGGGATTCTTCTGATGTATCTGATTTTTCTGACAGGAGAACTTGAAATTCGTCAACTTTCTCCTGGTGAAAGTGATCGTATCTCACAAGAGGATGTTGATGACAATATACTCGGTCCTAATCAGGGTTATCCATATGAAACGGAAATTTATGTAAGAAAACAATCGAACAAAATATACGTTCTTGGAACTATGGTTGTAAATAATCTTCCGACAGTTGTTGCAAATCCTCTTCAAGTAGAAATATGTTTGATGAATTTATTACTTCTTCTGATTTCCTGTGAAGGATCTCCAAGTACAGATATAAAACTTATTAGAACTATCCGAGGACATTGTATTTAAAAATGTCCATCAGTGCTCCCTCAGGAGAAGAAAAAACTAAAAAGAGGTTCCTTTGATTACTAAAGTGATTGATCGGTATTACTATGCCGCTTGAATGACAATTCTGTAGGGACGGATTCTTCAAATTATTGTCCTCATTTCCCAATGTAGTCGATTGAAAGATATTCATGTAAAGATAAGAAGAAATTGAACATACAACCGCCAAATTTTATATATTAGTATAATACTTTAATGAATGGTGTTGAACTGATAGATAGAATATTAAGATTCTATCGTGGAAAAATTCGAAATAAGAAATGGTGGTGGATTTTATTTGTTAAAATATTAAGTTCGGTTGTTGTCACTGGTTGGCTTATAAATTCAGCATCTCATGAAAAAATACTACGATAACTGACCAAGATATTACAATAGTTCTTCTAGGAATAATGTCAATAAAAGAAGGACCTCAACCATGGCCTAATATTTAACCCCAAATATCACAAAGAAAGAGTGGTGGTCATTTCTTTGCACAAACAACACGAATTAGATATGCACAGTAAATGTAAAATTTGCTTGCCGGGATAGAAAGAAAAAGTTGCATCTAAAATACTTTCCATTGTGAGACAGAACACTAGTATGAACTTAAATTTTGACAAGCTATTCGGATAAAAGAAGTTACTTTCATTTAAATTTATAAATCTACAACATTATTTATATCTGCACTTAAATTTAATAATAAATTTTTATTCATTCTTACCACTTTGCTTTTTATTTAATCTACTCGCGCTATATCGCTGTATTCCATTTTTGTATTCTGAGTAAAAATATAGTAACAAAGTATCGAATGTTTCCAATTGAAAACACCCGAAAAATTATATATAAAATTTCCCCCCCCCCCCTCTTCAAAGACGAATATCCCTTAACTAAAATATTAGATGGCCAAATATGCAAGAAAATAATTTAAAACATATTAAGATCTGAGTACGGCCTGTAAAAGGTTAAAATAGCTTATTTCAATATTTTAAGCACTAGCATTTATTGAAATATGTTCTCCTTAAAATGTTTCAAATTCTATCTTAACGAAAACTACATATCTTACAGTAACTTATACATATAAAAAAAGACTTGATTTCGAAATATTTCAATCCTGATATCGCTTTAAAAATATTCATTTATACAAACAAATATCTAAAAGAATAATATTATTTTGATATATAAATGAATACTTAAACTTAAACGATAACTTAAAAAATATCACCTGAAGTATAGAAAATAGATACCACTGAGTTGTTTAAAAGCAAAGCAATTTTAATAGCAACGTTACTTAAAATATTGGTATATATATAAACATTTTTACATTCTTAAGTGAAAAAAGTTTTAAATCTGTAAACAAAGAATAAAAATGGATAAAGTATGTTCAAGAAGTTGAATATTCTTTAATGAAACTGAAACGTATCATACATACTACTTCAATGAAAAATTCATGGGGATTACAATTTGTAAAAATCTTATCTGAGTGCAAAGCTACATAAATAACTTGAACGGATATAACATTTTGCATGTTTCTCTCTACAGCTAAATACTACCAATGAAAAAAATAAAAATACTATTCTTATAGTTTTCCTCTGCGTTCTAATCGAAGACATATATATAAATAACTTCGTAATTTAATGTGCTGCAGTTAAGTGTTGAAAATGACATTTGAATTGGTGTTTCTTCAGCCTTGTACAGCCTTGTACATTATTCTGCATTATGTAGAAAATTATGCATTTTAGAGATTTTATGCAGTCTATATGCTCAGAAAAACTTTTTGAAAAGGTCCAAATCGTGAATTAACGTAAATTTCTCGAAAAAAAATTGTAGATGAGAAAGAAAGGAGTTATATAAATAGTTATACTATTTTGAATTTTATTGTATAGCAATAAATATTAAAAAAGTGGACAACTATAAATCAATAAAATATATGATAGGATCTATCCATTTTTAATTTGTAAATTTGAGCTAATCATGCGATTAATTACCCACATTGCTTTAATTTTTTATGATTATTTGAATAAAAAAAGAAATTTTTCTCATAACACATTGCATAAATAATTTAGAAAAAAAGGGAAATTTTTATGGTTGTTAATTAACGATCAATAAAAATCTTATCTTCGATTTATTTTCTTGAAGTGTTTGTTGGTTTTGTCACTCCTTATATTTTAAAGTTAGAAGAAAGTTTAACAAATATTTGAACGTTTGAGTAAAATTCTTCATCATCCAACGACACCATATCTATAAATACACAAACCTAGATAAAGTAAAAGTATAAAACTGTACATATGTAATACATACAAATATGTGTCTAAAGGGATATAAATTCATGTACAATATTTCCTCATTTTTATCCTTAAGGTAGATATATAAATGCTTCAATACCTTTTACATGAAAATATTTTTAGGTATTAAAATCATTTTATAAGTTCCAACTGTAGTAGCTGAAGTTGAATTATCAAGCTTTGGCTTAAAGTTTACAATATCTAAGTCGATCAAGAGTCCAAGTCCTTAAACAACAAAAGACTAACTACTTGAAATAACAGGAGCTGTTGAATATTGAATGAAACTGGACTTCAAAGTCTTCAATTGATGTGACGTAGGAGCTAAGAGACCAGTTAAGTTATTATCTTCATTCATAATAACTGTTTTTAAAATTACGACAGCCATCACCAGCAGTATTTTTTAACGTTAACACAACGAAAACCAAAGAAATTCGAAAAAAGTAACTCATTTTAGTACTGTAAAGCATTGACTGAAAATATAGTAAATCTTAAAAAGAAATAAAATAACATTCCATTACTTTTCTTTCCGAATTCCTCTTTTATTTTAATAGGAAATTAATTTTTGTTAAATAATCCTGAAATTTAACTATAATTATATAATTTTAATTTCATGATAAGAATGAGTGGTGAATTAACAAATCTTTTACACAGGTGCATTGCTTTTCAAATAATACATTGCCTATTTATGACTTTAATATGTTTCTCAATACATAATCAATTTTACATTTGTAAACAACCGAGCTTTTTTAGAGTTTAGTTCACAAACATTTTTTTTAATAAACATTTGCTTAGTTCATAAAAAATGCAGCTTGGAATAATTTATTTATAAAAGAAACTGCTTTATTTCCCACTTTTCCTTAATTGATTTCCTGATATAATAATCCTGATTAACTTCAAACTGTTCACTACGGGATGAAAAATGGTGCTCATTATGTAATCTATATCGAGCTGCGGAAAAAGGAATAATCCTAAGCACTCCCATGAATCACTTTTTCTCATTGAAAATCAAAACAGGAGCGTTATAAATACTATGACTGATGTGCAGCAGGAAGCCTTCTCATTTACATAGACAGAAACAAAATTAGTCTTAAGTACAAAATAACGTCTTTTAATGACTTCGGAAGCAAAGGGCATCTACGTAACTGTTGATTAATGATACGGATTTTACGATGCTTTTATAAAGCTAATTTATTTGCAATAATTTCGTCGTAAAATATATTTAATTTTTAACAATTGATATGGTAAGATTCATCACAAATCTTATAGAAATCATGAGCAGCTCTTTTATCCTGAAAAAGTCATAATCATTTGAAGAAGTATATATTGCAACCCTTTTCTGTTATTTATCTCGACAGATACTATTTAAAAGTTTAATTAGTCTTAAATGAAAGTTAAAGTAAGAGAAATCAACACTTGATAGATGATATATATATATATATATATATATATATATATATGTGTGTGTGTGTGTGTGTGTGAGTGTGTATGTATGTGTGCATGCATAAGATAAAGCAATGAAATTATTATTAAAAAATAGAAAAATAAGAGAACAATTAAAATCCAAAATCAACAAAAGAAAACATTTATATAACTACGTAAAAAAGTTGAATAAAAGAATAAAAATTGAATCAAATTTGAAACTAAATGAATACCCGACAAAACATGATTATTCAGACCGGGGACTGAATTGTGGAGTCAAACTTGTTCTACGGTACCAACTCTTCCCCATGCATCTTGTTGTGTAAAAAATGGATTACTCCAAAATTCAATTTGAAAATTAAAGAAAAGAAGCAAGAAACAAAGAAGAAAAAATTGAAAGGTGAGATACCTCAATTACTAATTTTTTTCAAAAACAAATGTTTTCCAAGCAAATAAAAAAATATTCTTCACCTAAAAACTTTCCAATTAAAATTTTTAAAATAAAAACCATTTATTAAAATAGCCAATTAAAAATATCCATTTAAAATTTATCCAATTAAAAATCATCAAATTAAAAATATCCAATTAAAAATTTAAAAGTTTTTTTTTCAAAACAATAAAACATTATAATTAAATCTCTTTAGTTAAAGATTTAGAACTTTAAAAACAACAACATACCCAAATCCATGTTTTTCACGAAAAATCAATTCAAATCACACAAATTTTAAAGCAAAAAATCAACATCTTGTGATAAGTGATCATGAACCACATTGAAATACGCTCAAGGAACTTTTTAAATGATGATGTCCAATACCATGCACAGTTGACAGATAAAATTTGGAAATCAAGAGTACTTAGTTAAGTTGAGTGTAAAAAGATTCACACACAAAATGTGGAATATTTAATAAAAATCTACTAATAAATACAATCATGATTAGAAATCATACCCAAGGATACACAAATCAGAATTTTAATTGTTAAATTATTTGTAATCCAATTGAATAAAATATGTGTCTGTAAACGTGTACTAATATAGAAATGTTTTAATAGATCTTCACAACTAGACCACTAACTAGATGTCTTTGTAATCCTAATGTTGTGGGGTGGATTGGTTTTTGAATTGAATGTTCAAAAATCCATGAAAGTCCAGAAAGGTAATAACTTTTATGTATACTTTTTTTAATATCACCAATCCAAAAGATATTACAATCATCTGTTACTCCAAGATGTAAATATTAAAAATTCATATAAATCAATTTAGGAAATAAAGATTCAAGTGAGAAAACCATTATAATATAAAAATATTTTTAGATATCAAATACTACATAATAATATATTTTTAAAATTATTATTAAAATTTTAAAAAATATTTATAATAAAAATATATTAGATATAATATATTTTAATTGGGAATAAATGCATGTATTTTTCAAAAACTTTTAAGAAATGTATCTTATTGAAGGATTTGTTTAAGAATCAAATTTTGCAATATACCGTTACATTTTCAACTTCAATATGCATCTTGATATTTGTTTTTTTTAATTATGTAATTAGGAAATAGACTTCATAATTTGATAATGTATGTAATATGGACTTTCATAATTTGATAACCTTGTTCATCCACTAGTTTTCCAAGCATCTCCTTAGCAACTCTAATTTCGGCCTTCTTCAATCCAAAAATGAAAAATTAAATTTTTGTAATGTTGAATTTCTACTTAATTTTTTTTTCTAATTCTATAATGCTATTCCTGATAATATTTGTGTCCATATGTTTCCTTTTTTTACGTTTAACTCTATAATTTCTCACATTTTCATTTTTACATTTGTCTTCGGTATAAACACATTCCATAATATCTTTTCGTTTCATCAACTGAAGCAAATTTCTATCATAATATATTATTTTTAAGCCATATGGGTAAGTTGTCTTAAGAAATTCTGTATAAAAATTTTAACATTTTTACCTTATTGGGAATAATCCTAATTATACATAAATAAATAAATAAATGTTATGAAATCCATTTATATTAAAATGCGTGATTTCAAATCTACTAAATTGATTCTCCTTTTGCTATCTCTTTAAATCTGATCTATGTTGATTCAATCCAATATTAATATAATTAGATGTTTGACCGATATATTTGTATTCACATATTTTATATTTCATCATATAAATACAGTTTATTTTTTGCAGAAAATAAACTGGGATTTTCATCTCTTTGTTCTGCATCTATCATGATACAAGTTTTGCATCTTTTGTCACTACAATTTTTATATTTCAATCATATTTCACTTAAATTCTGCATGCTTTTTATAAAGTAAATCGCATAAAATAAATCCTCAACACGACGAAATGAAACGTGATCCATGCAAATTAGACGAAAGAAAGAAATGTGAAATCTGTCTGTCTGTCTGTCTATCTATCTATTATACATATATATATATATATATATATATATGTATGTATAATAGATAGATAGACAGGACAGAGAGACAGATAGACTTATGAGGGCGAAACCTTATCTGACCGCCTCACTCTAATCTTGTATACAACTTCATGCCAACGGGAGGACACATGTATCAGCCTTTCTACGGGATGGGGATTTTGTGGCATTAGAACTCGAGCTCACAAAGTGACAGAAAAACCATAGCCACACCATAATCAATCGTATTCCGCTTCCATAATAATTAATAACAATACTTATGATTGATTTCCTAAACATGTATTTTTACTCGTGTGTATGATTCTAAGATTTGAAGCTATTTTAATCTAAATTTAAAAAAAAGAAATTGTATTTTATCTAGCTAGTGTGTTCAAGTATACATCAGCAAAATACTTTGTCTTTATAGCGTGAAGGTAGCTATTTTGTTTATTGATAAATCATGCAAATGTTTGGGACTTTTCATTAAGGAAAATCTTATAATAATGCTTCATTTTTTTTTCTGGAACTATCATAACAAGTTATATACTTACAATTAATCACTTAAGAATTAATAGGGAATCACGTACCATCGTTTGAGAACTATAATGTTTTCGGAAGGATGTTGTTTAATCATTATTGTTTTATATATATTACACACATTCGATTAAAGGTTTTCGAAATGAAGGTATATTTCTTAGTCCTGGAATAACTTTATAAGAATGATGAGTTATTTAACATTTTTTTTTTTCAAATGTATGGCCAGTCTCTGGAGTGAAAGAATTCTTGATGGGTATTTGACATTTGTAAAGTAAAACAGATGATTAGTACATCATCACCCCTGTAATAATGAAAAAAAATCCAATAAATAAGATAAATAGGCAAATAAATTGCATAGGATGATGGGTAGCAAGTATTTGACATACCAATCTCTTATGATAAATTATTTCAATAAAAAATATCAGAAAAGCGACATTCTGTTTCTTATATAGTATTATTTACAGTCTATGGTTGTCCAGAACGGGGTTCTGTGAAAGTCAACTTTAATATATATATATACAGACATAGATATAGATATATTACAATAATTCACTGAAAGAGAAAATTTAGCTTTATAGAAGGAAGACAACACTTATATATCATAGTACTTATTGATAAAATAAATATTGAGAATTTATTTTAATTTTTTTGCATTTAGGAGTTCCTTAAAGAAGTGAAAAGTAGTTTCACGAATACCTATTAAAGAAAGTCAATCCTTATTTGTAAAATTCTAAAATATTATCTCGGTCAACAGGGCTTAAGAGTATCTATCATGAATTAGCATTAGTTATAAATATTAATTATATATCAACTCAATTAAATTGGAAGTTGAATAAATGTATTATTTATTAGCTATTGGTATATGTATGTATTGAATTTAACCTTTTTTTTAATAATATACTATCTCATTTATTAGTTATGCACATAATTTGTTAATTTATTAATAAATAAAATTTATTTAATTTTTACAAAAATTTTGATATGCTAATAGTAACGACGTAATAATCTAATAAATTTTATTTTTAGTTTTTTATCAGTATCTTATAGCTCTCCATATTGTTTTAATAAAATCCATTTCACAGAATAGCATTGTTAATAAAATTTACTAATAGGCTTGTATATGGTTTATACATATTTGCTGAAATATTAATTGTAACTTTAAAGCAATCTTGCAATAAATGCATGTTGTACTCGGTGATGAAAAAGACTTCAGTGAGGAATTATAATATTGTACAAAACACGCGTGAGCAAGTTTTTAACGATTGATTAAGTAGTATGAGATTCAAATGACTGAAAATTGGAAATTGTCATGTGCATGACGCACACAAAAAATTAAATTCTTTCAAAATATTAATAAATAAACATAAGTATTTTAACACAGATTTTGAATAATTGTTAATGAGGCCTTAATTTTATAATTTATAATAAATGAAAAATATTTTATTTCAAATTTGTGTTTACCTAATTCTGTCAAATATTTATCTGAACATTATTGAGTTTATATTAAATATAAATTCTAAAACAAATCAGATAAGAACAAGTGGAATGAGATAGAAATATTTTTATTTTAAATAATTCATGTTATTTCTTTCTTATAGTTTTATACGGTATTAAAAAGTCTTCTGAGAATTTTATCTGGATTATAATGAGCCAAAGCGTAATCTGACAATTTGTAACAAAAATTAGTTTAAAGCATTTTTTTTTTATATTTTGCGCAAATAAAGATGTAAGAAAATAGTTTTCAAAATTTCTTTTTTTTATTTTCCATCTTTTTAAATAATATTTCCTATTTGATGCTTTTACTAATATCAAAAAATAATCTCCAATGTTATGATTTTAAACAGTAATTGGAAGTTTAAATATTAGCCTGATAAAAATGTGAATGCTTAGTATTAAAATTAAAGAAAAACAATGGTAATTGAATAATAACTTTTTTACATTAGTTTCGTGAAATAATAACTAAGCTAATTAAAAAGTATCATATGGATTTGAAATATTTGAACCTTATGCAAATATTTTCAATAGTTTGATTCATTTGTTTAATTTCATATCTAACCCGAAATTTAGTTGCATTGAATGTATTTGTTCAGTTCTTTAAAGCGCTTCAATCGCTTATTTGTTTAAATCCATAAGGAATAATGTTTATATTGCTAGGGACAAAAGTTTCACCATCATTAATTTTATGTCGTAATGACGAAATAGGAAAAAAATTATTATTTGCACCAGGCCTCCTTAACACGAAAATAAAAAAGAATAAATTAATTAAGCAGCTCAGCCTTTCAAAGGAGATCCTTTTATTTGGGAAAAACAAGATTATTTTCTTTATATTTCCCATGTTGTGTTCTCCGTTGTATTACTTGAAAAACCTTGTTTTTTAACTAATGAGTAAAAATTAATAATTACGCCAGGAGACATTTTTATAACAACATAATTCTTAAGCATTTTACGTCGTTTAACTTTAGAAGCCCTATTGAAGGAAATTAAATTGTAATTTATACTTTTAATACCTCCTAAACCAGTAAGTAAATATGAATGTTGGGGAATAAGAAATGTTTAATTAGAAAATTTATTAACTCTCCTTTTTGTCTTATTAATTGTGATACTTTGATTTTAACTGAATATAGAAATATTTCTAATGAGTAATATTTTTTACAAAACAAATTAAAAAGTCAAAGAGAAATAGTCTTTAATCTTTTAAAGACATATTTTTTAAATTAATAGATTAGTTTATATTATAATTCTGTTTACTGCACTTTTTTTATGAAAAATTAATGTAATTCTTCGGAACAAAAGTTTTTGATCAATGTCTCTCTGGATCCGTATCATTGGTTATTTACAGCAAATTTTTAATTTCTAGTTATTAAGTACATAATAAGGAGCAACTTAATCTGGTGCGTCATTCTTATTTTACCGACACCTCTCAATATGAGGATATTTATCCAACCGGATTTAAAACACAGCAGTCCATAATTCAAGAAAGAGGATTTTATTGTCAATAACCACCGCCTCCTACCAGGGGTATTTCAATCGAAAATTCTATCATAATCAAGGAAATATAGGAAGAAGAGATTTTTGTAGCTAAGACTATAAGAGATTGCGATATTATTTTATGTTTGTGAATATTGTTGTCAAATTTAAGTACTGTTCCTATATAAGAAAAATTATGACTTCAAAATTTAATTCCTATAATGGTTTATACATTCAAGATTGCTTCTACCAATGAGATATAAGAATCCTTTTCAGCAATATATTATGCTTGATTGTTCGTTCATACGTGTCACATAAAATACTCAATCTTTTCTGACCTTGAAAGGATTCATGGAATTCCTGTTTTTTTCTAAATGCAGTTATTTCATTACTTATTCAAAAGCGATTTGAATAAGCAGGTTTCTAGAAATATATTTGTTACACGTATAATATACGATTTTATAGCTATTATATAGCTAAATAGGTTATTATCTAAGGGTTTTCCTCATTTTAGGTCAATCTTAAATCACAAGAAATTTCGCTGCTTAGTAGCTTAATTAATGTGTTCAAAATATTAAAATGGTTGATTATAAAATAGAACTGTATAAGAACGATTCTATTTAAAAATGTTGCTTCTACCTAAAAAAGTATCTTCAGAAAATATTTTCATAATTTTTTTAACACAATTTATGCCCTTACGCAACTGAACAAAAAATTAACATTTAGGATTTATTTCTAAATATTATATTTTACCAGATCGATGAGATACTTTCATGATTTCGTTTTCTTTTTAAAAACATTTTTGGTAGTTAAATTGTTTTTCTGATGCTTTTATGTAGAAAATAAAATTTCACTAGGAATGAATTTTTTGAAATATCATTTAGAGTCGTTATTCTATGCATTTACCAGATACATCAATTTAAAAAAACTTATTTTTACTACCAATTTTATATATTATAGAATAAATTTGAAGCTCTTGGTGATTTTGTATCTGATTCTTTTGTTACAGATAAAGCAATAAAAATGCTTAATAATTGAAAATCGATTGGACACTTAAATTTTAATTTATTTCATATAATTTTAAGATGTTTCTTGCTCAAATTATTTTTGTGCGTACACTTGCATACATTTAATGCAAAATAATCTATAATGGAAAATATATTTTATGTGTGCTTTTAATTGCCCTTGATTTACAATTTTTTAAGTTTGTAAAGTTCAAATAGTCTGAAAACATCTGAAATATGAATTTTGAATCTCTTTTGAATTTTCAAAGGACTGATTTTCTTGAATTAAACTTATTAAAATCGACATTTATTATTAATGGATTGAAAACTGCTTTCAATTACTGCCCATTCAATAATGCACAACTAAAACTAGAGAAAAATACCCACCAGAGAAATATTTATTATGATGTAATTTTTTTTACTTAAAAGTGGAAAAACAAACTTATCGAATTGTATCAGATAAATGCTGTTTTTAATGTAAACAACGAATCTTGAAAGTATTTATTAATATTGCGTAATAATAAGTTTTAATATTTTTTTATGTCTTAAAATTAATGAGATATCTTTGTATCCAGATGTAACACATCTTAAGATCTAGTTGAAAACTGAGTAACTGGGGACAGAAAGTCATGTTGAATTTCATACTTAGTGAATTAGAACGATGTACTATTTACCAATGCGAAATCGTAACAAAATAGAGATCTTACTCGTAATCTTTTAGACTAACTTTTTATTTCAAGGTTTGATTAGATTCTTAATTTTTTTTAAATATTTTAATTTAAAGTGCTTTCTTTTTAATTTTGATTAAACACTAATATTTTCAAAAAACACCTACCCTGATAAATCATATTCTCTTCTCAAGAATTAAATATTTGATACAATCCTTACAACAATAATTAGCTGACTTGTTCAATTGCGATTATGATAAATGCTTCGAAGGCAAAAACAAAGTCGCATCAACATTTTACTAAATAAAATCCAACTAAATTTAAAACAAAAACGAGCGGTATTAAAACATCGTTACTTTAGATTCCTGAAAATAACTTATGTTATACATTGTAAGGCTTCGACATCAAAATACATCTTCAATTACACTATCTACCTTATAGCAAACGCAGTATACACATATTAATGGAAAAATGCCAAATTTAACGCCAATCATTTTATCAAGCGTGGTGATTCTTCTTGATTTCTTTCATATTAGATCCTAATTAACGAAAACTGTTTATGATAATGTACTTTCGATACATTCTTGACTTCAATTGATTAAATTAAGTTAAAAGAAGAGAAACATAGGAATATAAGATAAATGTATATAATTATTTGTAAACTATTCAGTATGTAAAAATTTAAACTTTTAAATTTACATTACAATTATTTATTATATCAACATAAAAGGTAACATATTCTTTCTTAAAAAGTTAAAACAAGAAAAAAAACCCAGTTGAATAAAATTATTTTAAGAGAAATAAGCTTACCTCATAAATGTAACAACTTCGTAAATATGTTTGAGTATGTCATCATATTATTATTATCATATTATTATTGTATAAGAAAATCAACTTATGAAACAAAACGAAGAAATATAATCTATATCGGTTAGAGAGAATATATATCTGTTGGAATTTATTATTTATGGTTTTCAAGGGTTAAGCAAGGTAACTGAATTATTAGAATCATAAGAACATATAATTTTAGTTATATTTCCATTATATTTCCTTTCCTCTCTAAGAATTCTGCTTAACTTACATGTATTAGTTCATGTATATAATTATGACCAAAATAACAGATAATTATTTTTCATTAGAAAAATAATTAATTTAATACGTATAAATTGAAGGATCAAATTCAGAAAATATTTAAAAAAATGTACAGACATTATATTTTCGATCGCTTTTTAATTCTTTACAATATTAAATCATCAATTAACTATCTAATTACTTCAATAATATATTATTATATTATGCTTAAGACACCTGATTGTTAAACTGTAATTTTGCAATAATTGTTAAACATTTTGTTCGAAGAAACTAAAATACCACCATCACCTGATGAGACTAAAATCACATGAGCATTGTTGAATTAGAATTCATTGTACAAAATTTTTAACTGTTTGGATTTGTAGCATCAGTGTAGAAACAATAACAAAATAAATAAAGAAATGAGCAAAATAACTTTCTGAAAAATTTATATTTCATACATGTAGAATAAAATAGATATAGAATATGTCACATGCTTATATTAGGAATTTTTCACTTTTTATAAAAAAGTTTCAAAATTAAAGATAATCATAGAAGCATGGCATGAGAAGCGAAGAGAAATTAAAAAGTCTATTTTCTAAACAAGGTAATTAAAAATATTGATCGTTAGGAAATAATATTTTTTGATTGACTATAACATGCAAAACAAAAGAACTAAACTGAAATTTCAGTGTTTGTTTTTGTTTAAATTTCTTTCTATCTTTTTCTTTGTCATTTTCAAAGCGTTTTCGTGACAAGTAAGATGAATTATTACTGACTGAGTGTCAATGTTCCAAAACAACTATGATACATATTCTATGTCAAGATAAATACAAATTCGATAAATATCCTGACCCCATTTTATCAAAATTATAAAATATCACCAATGAAGTAATCATCCACGTAGTGCTAATTTTAGAAATCAGTGTTCACTTCTTTTTAAGATTATGTTTCTTTAAAACAAGAACCAAAAAACTAGGTAATTTAAAGCTATTAAAACTTGAAACAATGGGTAAAAATAATTTGTATTTAGTTTTTTTCTTAATTTTTTCAGTGAGAATTTCCTCACTACACTAATAACATTTAGATACTCCGAGTTGTTATATAATTGACTAACTAGTAATTATTGATTCGGCCAAAAGTTAGGTATAAAATTCAAATTCAACTCAAGCTTCTGAAAATAATATGTCTCAAGAGAGGGATTACATGTTTAATATTAGAAATTTTTGTATAATAATACGCAGAATTTTAGTGTCAGTTCTGAAAGTCCTTTGATTCATTTCATGTTGAGATAAATAATAGCTTAATATACGTGTGCGCAAAACATATCTTTCTAGTATTTTTAAGGAAGCAAAATATATTAAGTAAGATTAATAAAATAAAGAAATTATAAATCAAAAATTTGAAAATTCAGATTACATTAAATCTCAAAAACTAAATAGCAATGCATTCAACTTCCTTTATTTGTAAGCAAAAATCTATTGTAATTTTTTTTCAGGTTTCACAGTGTGTTATGAATGCACTTCTTTTTGCAATGCAATGCAATCCCTACAAACACCTCAATATTATTCCTTTACAGATTTGTTTTAAAATAATTAATTCAATCTTAAATTAATAATTACTTACTACTCAGCACTTCAGCTATGCTGTTTGAATACCTTAAAAATATTTTTCTTTTGAACAAAAACGAATCATTACATTATCACACATCACAATAAATTGAAATTTTAATTTTACTTTTGAATTTCATACATGCATTAATATTAATTTAATTTTACTGTTAAGATCTTGTTAAAATGCATCATTAAGAAAAATTATTTATATTGATTTAGATAAACGTTCTTCAAGTACTATACTAGAGTTGGTGACGACAGACTCGTATTTTTTATTCATTTGCTAGGCACGAGTACAAAACACCTAAGATGATACTTTACCATCCTAACTTCTATTATTTACTATCCTAATTTGAACTTTTTAGGCCTCGTTCAACTTACCGCGCTGCATCCTCCTAGTTTATGCCTTACATTTTGAATGGAATTTGGTCTCAAATATGTATTTGCAGAATTATTGAAGAAATCTCGGAAAACTTCTGAATTTAAATATACAGAATATTAAGAATTGAAAATGATATAATAAGACATAAATTTAAAAAGGAAAACATGTACTTATAATTATCCCACCTTCAGATTAAAAAGCTTATCTGTACAATATCTTGATAATATTATGTGCCTGATCCAATTTTAAAGGAAGACTAAAAACTTAATCGTTGCGTCCTAATTATTCCAAGGATGCAACAATTAAGAATTCTATCCAAGAATATAAGATTAATTTGAAACATGGGACTTATTCCAATGGAGAAATGTTTCTTTTAATATCAGGTGTCTTGGAGCTCTGATGAAAAAATTAAGTTAATTAACAATTAAAAATTTAACTTTTATTTCCTTAGCCAAATCTTTTATGCATAAAACATTTCGAATCTTTAACTAATTTTTTTTCATAGTTTATCGACATGAGTAAAGTTTTTGAAAGATAAATCCCAATCTGACTTTTTCAGATATTAGATTAAGTTTAATCACTATGATTTCAAATTATTTCATCAGAACCCTTTTTTAGTAAATTAATTGAAGCTACTAGTTATTTTGTCTCATATTAAAGATATATATCGAAGAAAAGTCAAAAGTTCTGGATAATTCTACAAACCAATTAAGGATATTCATATATTTCTTTAGTAAAGAAAGGGCTTGATGTTTGTGAATATCCACGTATAGTGATGAAAGTATTAAATAATGAGAGTTGGATAAGACTTTCATAGGATTTTGTCGTAAGTAGATATATTCCTTGATTGCGTTGGTTTATCAATTTAGTTCAATATAAAATTAGCATTTAAATATTTTTGAGCTAGAAAAAAAAATGACTTGAAAATACCTACATAGCATGATTTATTATGTGATATTTTTCACATTATTTCTCAGAAATTATTTACATGAGCAGTAGTATTTAAATCTTTTTCTTATTAAATTTATATTAAAACAGTTAAAAATAAATAAATATGTCATATACAAAGTACAATGATCTCATTAATTTCCAGAACATTATCAAGAGACTTTCCATTTCTGTCCACTAACGGATAGCTCAAATTATTATTATAAGGTATAGTATAAGGATGACGCTGTGTAATATACATATACGAGAAAGTATCGTGACATTTTAATTATTATTAAGAAATAATCGAGATATTTAGATAAAATTTATTCTACAAATTAATTGATCTTTATTTACATAATATTGTAAGTAAAAGCTGTTTATGTTGAATTGTTTGATTTCAAGAAGCCGTAAATTGAAATAACCTGGCGGAGAAAAATAAGAGTTTAGTCTATACTGAGTCCTACAATAACGATCTTTGAAGGATCAATATATCACTTTGAGTAATGATTTTGTAGGTAAATCTTAAGAATAATATATAAAACTTAAATTTCTATCTCGATTATTTCTGAGTGATAACTAAGACTATATCCCAGGACAATATTTAAAACTTTACAGTACTGCTAGTTGCTTCAATTCACAATTTGGCGATATGAAGAAAATAAATATGAATAGCTGTATTTTACTACATTATGTACATTGGAATATGTTAATAAGCAAAATAAATATTATCTAAATATCTTGGTTATTTCAGTAATAATTAGATTTTTACGATATACTTTTGAACACATACATACGTACATACATATATATATTTGTGTTTTTGTGTGAGTTTGTGTGAGTGAAGCATATAGATCAATTCATGATTTCTTTCATTATAATGTGTTTTTTTACTTCTAAGAAAGCAGGATACATTTAGTGTTCCAGTTATAAATATTATAATTTAAATTAAAGTATTTTCAAAGATATAATGTTCCCAATTTTTTTCTGTTGTTAGTTAAACGGAGTAACTAGCTATATATAATGATAATTAAAACCAAATCAAATGTTGAAAACTCTTGAGATTGCACTTTTTCCTTAGGTCTTCCATACCTAGCCATGGGAATGCGAGGAATTTAAGGTCATAATACAAATATGTTCGGATATAGTAGATGTTACTCCATAACAACGATCTTCAGTAGTATTTAATATCTATACCTCTCCCAATGTCCTTAATATATCCGTCACTTTTCCATACAATCTATCGAAGTCTCGATAAATTCGAAGAATTAACTCTTTTTGTTAAAAGATGAAAAAATTTGATTCCTTACAACCAAATTTTTCAAGATATTTGTATACATATTATAATAAGGAGAGTTGAATTCACAGAAAAGAACATAATCGTAATATTATTAATATTAGTCTTTATTTTAATATTTTTTATTAATATATACTCATCAACTCTCCATCCCCCTCTTATTAATTGTGAGAAATTCATAAACTATATCTCCAACGAATAATGGGATTGTTATTTTATCAAAAATTTAATTCTTATAAGTTTCCCTTTCTATTAATGTAAAGACTTATTTATAAAACATTCTAATATAGATATAATGTTTAAAATGGTATAAAATGGAAACTTTTTGGAAAATTGGTGCTTGAAATATTTCTTATCAATAACTTATTAGCTTTTATGTATCTCAATTTATTGTAACACTTCACAAAATATAGTAAGATAATACAAAAGATACATAAAGCTGATAAATGTTAATATATTATTTCAAGCTACTTGTTTGAAACTTGAAAATAGTATTTCCATATATTTCTATATATTCACAGTATTCCATATGTTCCGTTGTTGCAAATGGTTTTGATGTTTTGTTGTTTAATTTATATTCATTGTATATCAGTTTAAATATACGAAATATAATAACATGTATATTTTGCCTTTTATATATAGTATATATATATGCATATATGTGTGTACGTGCGTGTAATGAATCAAAAATAATTATAATAAAGTATTGATATAAGAATTTTATTAATGTAATACACACATATATATAGATTATATAAATATTATGACAACTCTTATGGAAAAAAATGTCAATCTTAGCAAGACATAATTAAATGTATGTTGTTTTGATTTTCATCATAATTGGATTCGCTCTTTTGCAATCATATACACTTGTGTAATAGCTCTAATAGGACCTCTTATTATACGAGTATTACTATAAGAACCTGAATATACAGTAAACAAAACTGACTGTGTATAAAAACGCGATTTGCTGCATAAAAGGAAACATTAATCCTTGTAATGCTTTTCCGATATAAGCTTGTGTATTTTCACACAATTTCAGTTTATTGACGTCTTTCTACTGGGTCGCAAAAACACCAGGATTTCCGCCTGGAAATAACCGAACGAAGTATTCTGCTTGTAGTAACCATCATTAAGATTTGCTAGTTTCGCAATACTTTCATCACGTTCACAACGATTTCGGGAAATGGACCTAAATTGCTAACCAATAAAAAAGCCTGATCCTAGAGACCGAAAGCTATTTTCTTAAGCCTTTCACTCAAGTGACCGATGGAAAGAACAACTCGTAAAACAAGAGCAGGACATCTGAGACACAATTGGAGGGAACTCGCACTTTTTTTATTGTATAATACGTGTAATTTCTTGTTAACTTTATGATAGTTTCAGTACGTTTCTCTTCCATCAATGATGTATTAGAACAACCTCTTCTTGTTGATAGAGAAAATAACTTCCTTTTTCACACTTATTTTAATATTCACCGTAATATTAAACACATATTTATAAGAATGACTGGGAAACTATAATGTATTTTATTGCTTAGCACACTTGCCATCAAAATAATTTTTAAATGCTAATCAATGTTTTTGTAGATAAAATACTAATTTATTGAATCTTTATAAATCAATTTTAATAAGAGAAGAACTAAAAAAAATGGCTAAATATATCGACTTTAATATCAAGTGTAAATTATTTTGTTGAAATTAAAATTTTTAGTAAGTAAATTTAAAGACAGACATTTTTAAAATAAAACTGATTGATGTGTTTGTTTAACTTAGAATGTAACCTAAATTGGATAAAAAAACTGATATTAAACTTTAATTGAAATAGAATTTAAGAATTTATAGTCTTATTTTCAGAACTTCATATAAAATATTGGGAAAATACTTAAAAAGGTTCCCAAAAAATTGTAATAATCACGATGTTTTTTTCAGATTAATTAGTCTGTTTCGAATTTTACAACAATCATAGAGGATAGATATTTATATTTTGATATCTAGATGGAGTTGTGAATGCACTAGAATAACCATGGTAGCCGAAAATTTATTTCACAGATTAGAAGATGTTACACACGTAGGAAGTTAATAAAGCAAGGGACAACTTTCGAAAAGGTATTTGCCTTTAAATTATTTTCTTGGGGCTCAGTTGTAGAGCTTAAAATACCATATAAATTACAATAGTTCGTTCAATTATATTTGATCTCCCTAATTATTATTATCTCTAAGGGAATTAAATTAAAAGTTCTCTGAAACTCTGAAATTGACCAACAAAAACAATCAGAAAATATATTTTGATAAATATGTAGGAATACATTATTTTTTTGGAATAGACATATTCAAAAAAAATATATGGCTAATATTTAATGTATCTCAATTTCATTTTAATTGTACTCTTGTATTTTCTAATATTCTTGAACTCTAGACAAAATCGTACCATATTTGACTAGAATTACCAGCAGGTGTTTGTACAGACCTAAATTCTGGAAATGTCATTAGTATCCAATTTTTGCTTGAACCTCTAAAAAGCGGTGGTGTTGCCCTAAAAGAATTGAGGGTTAATCACAAAAAATAAAGAATTAAAGAAAAACATTTTAAGAAGAGTTAAATTACTTTAATTAGTTATAATCACGAGTTATAATCTATTAAAAGAACTTTTCACCACATTATATTTCCCAAAACTTAGTGTAAGTTTTTATTCTATCATATTTATTCATTTTAATGCCATCTGGAAATTTTAAAAACAAGGGACAAGAGATTTTCTTTCAAATTTGTCAGTGTAGAGGTATAAAGTAACTAGTTTATTTCCTATAATTTGCTATTTAAAGGATTGGTAACAATAATATGCTAACGCGTGCATTATAACTGCCTTTGGAAAACAATCAAAGTTCTTTTTTTCTGGAAATTGAGGATAATTGAGATAAAATTACAGATATTTTTAAGGGACATATAATTATTAAAACTATGTAACATTTATTTATTGTTACAGTAATAAATAAATCAACAGGGGGAAAAAAACTGCCTGATACAAATGGATAGAAGAAATCCTCATTAAGAATTAAAAAAACAATAAAATAATATGAAATGTGATTACCATTTTAGGTTAAAAAATTTTATTGTTTTTTCAAAATTTTCCACAAATTTAATTATTTCATTAAAGTATTGCATTAATGAAAATCTTTTATAAGAGATATAAGTTACTGCATGAAAATGAAGTAGCTTTTCAGGAAAAATAACTAATGGATGCTTTAAAATAAAAGTGGTTTTCTATTTTTTGAAAGAAAATTCTCTTATTTTCTTAATGTTTTTCTTATCAGAAAAAATGAACTTTCCTGAATAACAATATTTTACCTAAATTTAATTATAAAATTTTATCAAATAACACTGGTATTTTAATCTTAATCTATTTAGCATATGCGATCATTAGTTTCTTAAAAGAAATGGAGTTAATACTCTTTAAATACTTGCAACATAAAGATTTTCCCAGTTTTAATTTCTCAACATAAATCTATAAAAAAAGTTCTAAAGGCTCTAAAAATAGACTGTTTGTATATACTTTCGGATATAGTTATCTATATACTCCAAAACTATCACTAACAATACTTCAAAAGCAAATTGTCACTCCTATTTAAAAGAGCAAAAAAAAAAAAAAAAATGTTTACTTTCATATTTTTAGAATGATGTGTATCAATTTCAAAAGCTTTATCTCTGTTTTTAAAGTGGAACAGAACCTATCAAAAGAGGATAAGTATAAAATTGAGGGCTTGAAAGAATAAAGTGAAAACATAAAAGGAAAAACGCACTTGGAAAATATATTCTAACATGTGTTGAAATTCAGATACTTTAGATTAACTAAGCTATTATAGAGAAGAAATATTCATTTTATACATGATTTGTGATAAGATTTCTTATTTAGACAAAATATTTACATAAACTATCAACTAATGATAATCTTAACATGAAATATGTCCAAATGATCTCGATATATAATGGGGCTATAAAAGAGTCTTACAGCCAAGGAAAATTATACATAAAAATTTATTGCCAGACACCATATTTTGAAATTTATTGTATAGAAAATTCTTATCAATGTATGTTCTTGGTAAGGCACAAAATTTGAATAGGTACTTTAAGTAAAGAGAGAGAGAGAAGTGAAGATATTTTTTTGCAAAAAAATAAATTTTTCAGTTCTAATGAAACATTGAAGCATGGTACTTGTTTCCAAAAAAGGAACTTATGTATGCATGTTTAAATACCTTCCTGGTTGTCTTTATGAACAGTTGTTTTTCCTAAAATTGAAAACATAACACATCAATCAATAACTCCCGAGACTAACCCAGAGATGGCGCTCGTAGTAAACCAGTAACCAGGTCTTTCTAGAGTACTAACCTTTGCTTGAAACGTGTCAAAATTTTAAGTCGATCGGACCAGAAACAGCTGAGTTATCGAGGTTGGAGTAAAGTCGTTTTGTAGTTTGTTTAAAAAATGGAAAAAACCGAGTTTCGTGTTCTGATAAAACATTGTTTTTTAATGGGTAAAAACACCGTGCAAGCGAAACAATGGATTGAAGAATGTTACCCGGACTCTTGTCCATCAAAAGCAACGATTTGTCGGTGGTTTGCCGAGTTTAAACGTGGTCGTACCGATACAAATGACGCGGAACGCTCGGGTAGACCTGTGGAAGCCGTTACACCGGAAAATGTGAGTGAAGTGACAAAAATTATAATGAAAGATCGTAAAGTGAAGCTCCGTGAGATTGCTGAGATGACACAGATATCATATGGAAGTGTATTTACTGAAAAAGGTTTTTTGAAGTGAAGTGAAAAATGTTTTTTCCAAGTGGGTGCCGCGATTGCTTTCGATGGAACAAAAACAGCAACGAGTCGATGATTCAGAAAGCTGTTTTTCGCTATTTACTCGCAACAAAAAGATTTCTTGCGGAAAAACGTGTGTGTGGGGAATTTGGAAAAGCGTTGGAACGAGAGAGAGAGAGAGATTGTATCACCCTAAAAGGTGATTAACAAAAGGTGTTATGTTGATGAATAAAAAAATTTTTGCAAAAAAAATGTTGTTTTCAATGTTAGACTCGGGAGTTATTGATCGATGTGTTATTTAGATGTTGTTTCCATATTTCATTTTAATTAGCCACCCAAGGGGCTATGGTTTTAGTTTCATCCTTTTGACGTACCAGATTAATTTAAATTTTTTTTTTCTCGTTTGCTTCAATTTTAGTTAAATTTAACTTAAATATATTCAATTTAATATTTTGTCATTTGTTTTAATTTTCATTACATGTAACTGATAAAATATTAAATTTAACATTTATCACAATTGTTCATTTCTAAATATTTCATCATTTACTTTAATTCTCATATTTAATTGAGTAATTTAATAATAATTAAAAGAAAAAGCGCACCTTAGGTGACTAATTCTGTTCTTGGAAAAACATTGCAAAGAACTTTTTAATTTATTTTAAGAATTTTTTTTCCTCTATGCTGTTTGAAAAGGAAACTTAATAATTATTATTATCATATAAGAATTTATACGTCCCAATCCTATTTTATTATTATAAAATCAATATTTATCGATAAAGAATTATACATTGCTAACTTTTTATGATGTAGAACTTGAAGAGAGTATTCAATAGTATCATTATTTCAATTAAGGCATTCTATGTAAAGAAACAAATTTTGTTAAATTAAATTAATCTACATCTTGCATAAACTTACTGAAATGAAGTATTTAAATTGTATACCAATATTCTAGAAAAGCAGAAATATTTAAAATGCATGTTTAAATTGTTCAATTGAAAGCTATAGAAATATTATCCGATAATAATAATATATAAGATAATTAATAAAATTTTTTAAGAAACTGAAATCTTAACTAAAATAAAGTGAAAGCTCGTGGAAGTAATTTGTTGTTTTAATCATGCAATATTGTTTCTGATTTTCCTAGTTAAAGGTTTCACAAATGCAATGATCTATACTTTACTATTACGTAATTAAAAGCTCATTAGTACGAAAATCAGTTTTAAGAATAAGTTTTCATGAGAAATAATCAATTTTCATAAAGGAAATAAACACAATTCTAATAATCCTGAATTCCAAGCATTCAATGCACAATAAAATTTCTGTCTTCATAAATCTAATTATCATGATTGCAGCTCCTTCGAACACATCATGTACAATAAGATATAGATTACAATTGAATTACACCTATAACTAAATCCAGTTAAATTAGTTTATTGTAAATTCTCACGAAAAGGGATACTGAGAGATTTTACAAAATCTGTTCACTAACTGGAGTTCCATATTGAGAATGAACGTATGAGCAGTTGGTTGCATTGATTATCTAAAGGAGAGAGAACTCTTCGAATCCCGGAGGTAATAGCAACGAAATTCTTCGAAGAATTCGCAATTTATTCGGCGATGAGGAAGAATCTGGAATAGAGATCCACTATTTATCACTGACAATGTTCTGACATAAGTTGGCGACTGAGAAACCATTTGTCAACCTACAGAAACACGTGCTCTACTGCGGGCGTTCACTTTCATTTCAATAAGTTGAATCGGAGGACGAAGAATGCATTTACTTAAAGTATTTTCCATTACTCTTTACGAGTATTTAATTAAATAGAAATGGAAGAAAGGATAGACTGCTGGGATACGAACTGGAATAAATCTCCTATATAATATCAAGATCCAATTTAATTTTGTTTACATGCTGTTAGTAAGTTGCGTACAGTTATTAAATGGTATATGAGAACACATTTTATTAAGTGAAATGACTATAAATATTAAATTAAACGCTAGTATTACTTTTGAGCCTAATTCAATATTTCTGTTAAAACTACGAAAACAAACTTAATGATTATTTAGATAATATAAGGTATTCTTTCAGCAGAAAGTGGCTGCAGAAACTTAGCAGTCATAGTTGCGAGCTTGCGTTGTTTCCATCGAGTCTTCAACTCAAATCCCACCTTGTGGGGCTGATGCATGTGTAAGGAATGTTTATCCTTTTAAAGTTGAAATAAAGAAAAATTACATAAAAATTAGTCGAACACTTTTATTCATCTGGCATAATTACCGGTAAAGTAAAAACGTTGAAAGTAAGTTACAATCTAAATTCGGACTGTTGCCAATCAAGCAAAGTTTAAAACGTTAAAAAGAAATTCGTTCCAGATTTACAAGTTTCTTCAATATTAACAATTTCAGTCTCAAAAGTTAACAATAAAGTAATATATACAACAACACAAAAATAAATACAGTTGTTAAAATAAAATACAAAATACTAATTTGCAAATACCTAAATATAGAATTATGAAATTAAGAGTTAGAAAAGAATTGAACAATCATTGTCCCAACACATGTTAAAACTGTCGAGGTTCCAATTCCTACCAAAGGAGTGGGGTGGAAGTTAAGATGGAGGTGTAAGCTGGTCAGTGTAAGCCTCGTCACTTGACAGAGGCTAAAAATTACGAGGTCCATTACAAATAGCGGTCGCGTTGCTTCTAATTTCAAATTTAACAAATAATTACTCATCCCTCTTTAGGGAGAAAACTGGCCGTATTTTGATTAATGACTTGCTATATTGTGCATTATTTTCTCAATAATATTACGAAGGAAAACATCTCAAGACTAATCAATATCCTTCAAGTAAAAAGCACAATAAAATACTTTTTTATATTCACATACTCAAAAATTGAAACGCATTTCTAAAGTGGAACGTGATTCATTTCACATTTAATTTCTACTTTTTTTGTGTGGGATTTCGCATTTGATAGTCAGGTGCATTTAGCTAATAATCTATTAAAGTAATTAATCTAAACAATGATATTTAATATACAGGGTCAGTAATTTTTTTTTTGTTTCACCTTATTTTTTGAGCAATTAAATGAAATTATAAACTGCAAAAATATAAGTTGTTCAAACGAATTTAAGAGTATACTATCAGTAAAAAAACTGACATTTACTTCATTCGTTTAATTAAAATTTAATTATCTTGATCCTTAGATTATATTGCGTACAAATAAAACATGTATACATAGAAAAACAGCTGAAAAAGAATATCATCAATCAATCTTTTTTAAAAATAAAGATCATTAGGATATTAAATTTTGATTGATTATTAATTCTATTAAGTTAAATTAAAAATTAAAAATAGTTTTATAAGTGTTCAAGAATAAAACATGAAATAAACTATATTAGTTTTATAAATACTTTAGAAGAATAGATGCAATATAAAAAGAACAACAAATGTGAAAAAATGTACTTGCCAATAAATCAATAAATATTATTCTTAGGCAATTAATAAATGCACATTTCTAATTCAAAAATTAAATAGAAGAATTAAAAAAATGAAATAGGAAAGTACTTTAGCGTGCAAAAGAATAAATAACTTAAAAATTAGTAATAAAAACTAAAAAATACCCTAATTCATCACTGAAAAATCAAAGTTATTTATTATATTGAAAATATTTCTTATATTAATATTTGGAAAATTTCTATTAAAAATGCATTTTTCCATGAAAAGATATTTTTAAATGTGCATTTCACTCTCAGTGAAAATATATATATAAAAAAAAAAACAATACAAAATTGCCTATTGCATAAGAAATCAAAAAAAAGTTACTTTAGAGCTTTACTGTGAAGTACATGAGATCAGTAATAATTTTGATTGAAAATATTAAAATAAGCTAAAAGTAATAATTCTAATGAAAAGAAAAGCTCAACATAATTCTTAAAAATGTTTGTAACATATAAACGCATGTATTAATGCATTTATATAATGAGAATATATATATATATATATATATTAGGTAATAGGGAACAATATAACATGAGGGTAGTGAGAGAAAAAGACTTTTGCCTTGAAATATTTCTCAAGGGACTACTCACGAAAAAAATATAAGCAATACTGCGTCTTTTATAACGTACTTTCGATTTTTGCAATTTTGTACATATTTTATTCCTAGATTTTCATCGTTTGAGATTTTAGTTATTTAATTTTTGAAGCATTTTCATATTAATATAAAAAGCGGCTATAAAGCTATTGATTTGATATTTTTATCTTTATTTGAATACTAAAAAATTAAATTAAATTTAAAGAACATTAACCATAACTGAAATCATTAATTATGGCTTTCTATCAGAAATTCAATTATATATATATATATATTCTTAGTCAAAAAAATAATAAAGATATCCTTTAAATTACAGAATTTTAGAAAATTGCAGTCGAAGAAAAGTATAGCAATATCAAAATGTCATAGGAAAAATATACTCCTTTTAAATCATTTTAATGAAAATATAGATGTCTATGTTTTAAATTATATCAAGTAATTAAAGAGGAAACGATTTAAAAAAAAGTTTTTAATTTTCTGTTTGATTCATAGAGTATATATCATACACATAAAATTATTCACTCGTTATCATATATATAAATTTATGATTTAAAGTATAAGTTCATAGCCCGACCACACCCTTTACAAAAAATCCAATGATTTTTGAAAGTCTTAACATCCACTTGCTGACTAAGATTTCCATGATCCCTATTTTACCTAATATAATTTAAAGAAACTTTTATAAAATTCAAATTATCTTTTAGATCTTTTGATTTTGCTTAATATAAAACTTTTTCTGAACTCATTTGACCTTATACAATGCTATTTAAAAGCGTAATTTCTAAAAATCTATAGTTGTAGGTAGTGAATGTGATCAAGCGACTGAAAACAAAGTAAGAAACATAATGACACGTAAAATTTCAAAACAGAAGTAACAGTAGAGTAAATTGAAGTTAAGATCGTATACGTATAAACGTGAGGTCGTAAAAGAGACATAAAAGAATTCAAGTGTATTTTAAGCGAGGTTTTCAGTGGTTGCATTAAGAAACTAGAGATCCCCTGTAAGTGTAATTTTTTTAATGATATTGAAGTACAAGTTAAATATCAACTCTATCTTAAACAACATTTTTATAATCAATTAGTTCAATTATATAATGATATGTATACGCGATAATCGTATATACATTTTATTGTTGGTCTGCAAAATACGCAGTAACTTAATATAAGTGTAATATAAAAGCAAATAAATATTATGATAAAAATAAAGCAAATATTATGGATACATAAATAAACAAAAAAATGAAGTAAAAATGTTAAAAAAAATCAATCATTTTGTTCAAAAATGTACTCCTATGTTACAAATTTTAGGGTAAATAATATTCAAATACATATATTTTTTTTTAAAATTTTGAAGCATAAAGAAGTTATTAATATTTCTTCAGATGAAAAACGTTAGTAGTAAGCGCCGTAAACCACGGGACGGAAGTGACGTCTTACTCCCCATAATGAAATTTAAAAATTTTAATTATAAAAAAAATTAAAATTTCTAAATTTATTTAATTATAAAAAGAAAATAATTCAAAAAACCCACTTTTGTAAACTTTGCTATAGGACATTTGAGCACGAATACCTTCTACTTCGTAATTATATTATGATCATAAAATTGATGATGAAAAGTTAATCGTAAGAGCTCTTGTTTCTGAAAAGTGGATATAATTAACCGACAGTAAAATACAATGCTATACTATTAAAAGTAAAGAATTTAATTTTTTTGTATGGTAATTTCGAAAATACATAAATAGAGTACGTGTTTGAACTTGAAAAGGTCAAGACAGATTTATTTAGAAGTGCTATGAAAAAGAAATGTGTAAGCATGTAATAACACAAATATTGATAACATGACCAAATTACACCCAATTTAGCATCCCTTGGGCGTAAGAATACATTATCTTATTCCTCCAATTAGCTTCTTTTAGTTTAGTGGTATCACCTAAGCAAACCTATCACAATTCAAAGATGTTAGTTCTAACAATGTACTTACAATACATTTATTTCAAAGTCATTTCCAGCTATTTCTTTGTCACTCACTGGAGTTTTATATTTTATTCTTCTCAAAAAAGGATTTCGTTAAGAATTACAGAAAATGAAACTAATGTCTATTTTCATAAATGGATCAAGTTAACGAGTCTGTTTTAATAATGATGATGCCAAGGTAGATTCATCTTTTTCTGACAATGAGGTTCCTCTATATCATTTCCATCTGGGTTAAGGCATTTATTTCATTTGCGTCAATATAGAAGAGGTGATAATAATTGCCTTTTTTCAAATAAAAGAGGCATGTGTATGTCACCTTTGCTCTGGCAATCACTTGCATAACGCATCAAGCAAATCGATGTTCCCTCCTCTCCTGATCAGACTTTCATTGCGAAAGACGAGTCGGTGATTTTAGCAGTTCTCATCCAAAACGTTCCACATATTACCTACCAGCGTTATTTTAACCAGATGGATTATTCTAAGAAGTTTGTTCCTGGAACTTGTATTCTGAGCAAAAGTAACTGGCATGAACTAGTACAAATCCAAAAGAAAGTTACGGAAAAGGCCATGTCGACTGTGTTCGATTGCATGTTTTGAAATTTGTAGCTGCGCGAAGCTTCGAAAATTACACCGAGTGCTGTGGCTAATACGGACTTTCCAGAAGTTGAATTGGTGTTAGTAACTTCATTGATTGAACTTTTGCGTGATATTCATTGCGTACATTGGGAAATTCTATCGCCGATATGTTTGAATGTTACAGATGTGTACAGGAATATGCTAATCAACTTGGACATGATTGCATCACGATGAATCATGACAGTCGTTTACAGAGGTAACAAAAGTAACTTGTTCTCTTTTCCTTGAACTTCAAATAACTGGTTGCAGATTTTTGACAGAAAAATTCTCAATTGTCAAATTATGTAAACAAATATTTCTTACAAAAACTATATATGTCTGTTATGGTTAAAAATGCAAAGCAAATGTATATTACCTCTGATCAAAGTCTGTGAATATATACTTGTTTCACTTAATATTTGTGTATTTTTTATTATTCAACTTTATATCTAATTTATGTGTAGTTTAATTTAGTGTTATAATATAATATTTCAAATTTCTCTTTTTAATGCTTTAGAAAATCACATTAATTCTTTTTCATTAAAAAAGTAGAACTTTTTAATATTAGAAAATAAAATTTTCAAATAACATTTTCTATGATTGAGTATAACTTTTTCAATGCTGGGAAACAAATACTAAACAAATTTTAATGATACAAAACTTAACTTGAAGTTAGAAAAAAAATTTAAAACATAACTTTTAAAATCAAATGTTAAACTGTTTTAATGTAAGACAGATAAATTTTCAAAAGCAGAAATTTTTTTCTCAATGTTAGAAAAATAAAACATAAAAATGAATACAACTTTTAAAATAAAATGTTAAACAATTTTTATGTTAGAAAATAATATTTTTAAGACATAATATTTTTTCTTAATGTTAAGAAAATAAATTAAGGATAACTTTTTTTATTACTATGTTAGAAAATAAATTTTGTATTAAACTTAACAGTTTTGATTCTAAAATGTAAGAAATTAAGCTTGACGTATTTTTTATAATTAAATAAGTTTTTATTTCATAAGATTTATTAGTGGAAAATATATTTTTAAGATTATAGAAAATTTTTAACGTAACATGTTTCATGTTAGAAAAATAAAAATCTTTTAAACATAATTTTTTTTTAAAAAAAACTTTGTTATATTTATTTTTAATAATTTATATTTATTTTTATTTTTTTAAAAAAATAAATATAAATTATTTTTTACTTAACAACATAAAAGAGAACCCATCTATAATTTTATAACCGTACAAAATTTTACTTCGAAAAGAGCAGAGACCAACTTTACATACAAGCCGAAAGTGCATTGCTTACTCTTTTGATAGTGCTGTTAGAATAATTGTTAAGAATATGTTAATTTTATCAAAATAGATTGTAGAAACATGAATTGTTTTCTTTTAAAAAAACGTGTTTTGATTGAAGTGCGATTTTCTCTAATTAAATCCTAATAAATAAATGTTAAAAAAATTGAAATGTAAATAGTATTATTCACCGAAAAATTAATCATCATGTTTTGTCACACATAGTTCAAATTGTACATCGTAAGTTATTTATTTGACATCAAATGTATACTTCAACATTTTCTACTTGCGTAAGAGTATTAAATACATAATAATAGAAATCATATGCTTTTACCCTATCAATACAGTTTTCTTGAGAGTATTGAACAACATTCCTAGAAAACTGATCAAAGTTCCTCGCGTGTTCTCATATCTCTTCCAACGCTTACCCTTAATAAGAAATTTTAACTCAAGATGTCTTCAAAATTCAAAGATAAGATAACATGCGTCGTCATGGTAGTAAGTAAAAATTCAATAATTCTCACATTACTAAATTATTCAGTAAATGAAACTAAAAATAATTTAATAAATGAATAAAAATAACAATAAGCACATATTAAAAAAGTATCTATATAAAGTCTATGTAATATATCTAAACAGTAAAATTTTAAAAAAAGGCAAGACTAAGTGCAAAAATCTTATAGAAAATAGTATAATCATTACAATGTTTTGTAAAATGTTGAAATATAAAGTAATTATGTTCAGGCAAAGTTAGCACCGATTTTCAAAAATTTTGAGTAAAAGTCAGTTGAAAAAAGAATCATTCCCTCACTATTGTTACGAAAAATTGTCCGGTGTGTGTAGATGAACAGTCCGACAAGCAGAATACTAGAAAAATAGTATTTTATTCTTTAAATAATAATAAAACAAGAAGCACCGACGACCGTCAAGATCGTACTTGCACAAATTTGCAGCACTAAATAAACTGCAATCCACAGTTTAAACAAAATCACGCAGTTTGCAAAGCAAGCACGATCACCGCTTTCACTTCAAAAGACTAACTCCCTGACGATCAGCGGTTCTATCTATTTATACCTTGAAGACCGGATGTGACGTCACATAGAAAGTTCTCCAATGTTTCGGTCCCATTCTGGAAACTTCTTGACGAAACTAGATTTTACTTGGAGATTCGTGATGCCAATTTGTGTTGCCAAAGTCGCCGAAATTTGTCACCAAGACGGAAGTCAAATTTCTGCTTTTCCTCTTGGCGACCAGATAGCCTGTGAACGTCTCTTAGCAACCATACGATCAGTTTTGCGGGAAAGCAACATTTCATATTTGTAACACTATACATTTCACGCAAAAGATAGCTAATATTTATATACCATTATTGTTCAAAGATAAAATCAATTTTTCCATAGATTAGTAAAAATATAGAAATAAATTTTGGAAAAATGTCGAGAATAAGCTTGTTAATTTCAAAGAATGTAGTCAAATTCGATGAGTAAGAATGTGACATTGTACAAAGTGATAAGTTCAATAAAAAGGGATTTCATAGGATTTCTTTGTTAAAGGTTCTCAGAAACATTATTGCGAGAAAAAAATCAGCTGTATTAAAATTACAAGAAATAAATTTATTATTAAACAAAAATACTACAGTTTGATATTTTCATATTAAATCTAGTTTTTTAGATGGTTAGTTCAAGTGCTAACAAAAGTTACGAAAAGAAGTAATTCTCATCGTAACATTTGTTTTAGACAGCATGATATAGTATTTTCCATATAAGCTTTGCAGAAAGATGTCAAAAACTTTAATAAGTACAATAAATGATAGCCTTAAATAATATAGTCTAAATTCAATTATAAAATTTATTTCCGATTAGAAAATGTAATAATTTACTCATCATTAAAGTTCCTTTCAAATCTTATAGGAAGAATAATACAAGTGCGAAAACTATGTAAATGTTGTTCATTTTCCTAATAAAAATAATAACCATACAGTAAAAATAATATAATATATCTAAACAGCAAAATATATAAATAGTAACAAATTTTAAAGCAAAGTTAAGAAATCTTAGCCAAAGTAGTGTATTCAGTACAATGTTTTCTGAAATGACAAAATATAAAGTTATAATGCTTTCGTAAGAAGATAAAAGTTCACATTGAATTATAATATCAAGTAGTTCTTTTTTCAGTTGTAAAAAATAATAATGATTTTGGTACCATACATTTTGCGCGAAAATAGCTAATATTTATCGTTATTGTTCAAAGCTTAAATAAATTTTTCTGTACATCAGAAAATTTATGAAGTAATGTTTCGAATACGATGAATACCAGATAGTTATTTTTGTTTCGAATAAAATGATCAAAACTCATTGGTTATAAAAAGAAAAAAAATGTCCTAAATTCATTTTACCTATTCATATAGAATTCGCTTGGAAAAAAATAGTTTGTAGAAATTCTAACTGCGTATTCGAAATTAACAATATTATAAGAAATTTTTCAATAAACTTACTGTAGATCAATGTAATTAATTCATAATTTATGGTTTTTATAGAAAATAAATCTATCTAATTTGTTCAGTATGTATTAATTTAGAATACTCCTTTAACTAAACGGAACGTGGCTAGAAGTAGAATAGTACATAAAAAATAATCTTATTGAATATTAAACAAGATTGTGAGATTTTTAAGAAGAAGAGTGAGTATTCATAAAAGCTAAATTAAAGGGGCAAAATTAATATTTAAATAAGTAATTATTGAAGAAAAAAATAATTAAAAACCATATAGAATAAAAGTTTTGCTGTAAAACCATTTTAAAAATTAAACTTGTGGAATATTTCATACTAAACAAGATTGTATCAGTCTTCAGAGAATAAAGATTAAACTCAATGAATAAAAAGGTATTAAATTCATTTCCTATCCATATAAAAGTTTGTTTCTTATAGTATATTCATTTGAAGTTTCTTAAAATATTAAGATGTACAATAATAATCTCTAAGCAAGAAGGTAAATTTACAAAATAAATTAATGTAATAAAATAAAAAAAAATGTTGTTTTAAAAAGAGTTTCATTTCAGTTGTAAAAATAGTAATCCTTCGTTTCTATACAATGTATGCTTACGAAAGTTTTAATCTTCAACTAAATAATACTAAATCAAGTACAAATAATGAAATCAAAAGAATATGTTCCAATTAATTCAGATTAAAATATATTATGTTCATTCAAACGAAAAAAAGTGCATTAAATAATTATCAATTCAAGAATTTTGTGCTGAAAAATAAGAACAGCTAAATCCTTTATTCAAAATACATTTCTTCTAACTTGTGTAAAAAAGAAAATCTTTAATATATCTTGAGTAAAAATACTTTTGATTAACTTATTCCAATTATATTCAATCCATCTTGTTCAATTACTATAAAACATATTTTGTATATCAAAACAACGAGGTAATCAATCCGTAAATAATAATCCCAAAGATAACAGGGTGGGGTCCCTTTTCCATACAGTTGGTACACTTGATAACCTCAACGGGATATCTGTCGGAGTCTTGTGAAGAAAATAATTGAAACTAAAACAACTTTATGCTGAGGCCAGAATATTCTTCTGACCTAAATACGATCCAGCATTATTAGCCACCTTAGAAAAGACACAGATAGTGACGCGCGAGACCAGAACATCAATTTATTATCCTGTACTTGGAGTGGCAAGGAGAGGAGTGAAACAGTATTCCACAAAGTCTTCCTTATTGCATCCATAGAAAACAGGTGCGCAGAAGTCTTGGCAGTTAAAGACGACCACATGCCATACTAAACATTTTGAATTATTACCAAACAATACTTCTTTTTGCCTTTTACTTGTAAACAACTTGTCTACCTGAATAATCTTGTTATTTCTAACATTTAAAAGAATTAAAGCCCTGCTTTGAAAAAATTTTTGCATCAATTTTTCTGTATTGCATTTTGCTACACGTATACTTTCCATTTTATGCCATACATGGCTGTCTTGAATAGTCTTCTTAACTTCAATGCTTATTCCTCTAATTCTTCAGCAGTGTATATATATATATATATATATACTGAAAAATAACATAATAAATATTTAAAAGAAAAGAAAAGTTGAATCAAAATAAAAAGTAAAATAAAAAATGAAACCCAGAAAATCATTCAGGAATTTCTGGTTGTGGAATGAATAAGTAGGGATAAACTACTTTGATGCTACACACCTTCTCCCCTTGCGATTTGATAGATGTGATTAGAAAAATCTGAAGTACAAAAGAGTACAATGATGCAAAGATAAAAGAATAAAACATTATCATTAGCAAAAAAAATGAAAACAATTGCAAGGATTCAATAATCCAAAAATTATAAAAAACATTAAAAGGAAAACAACACACACACACACACACACATATATATATATATTCATAATCTATAACAAAAAATGACTCAATAAGAAGGAGTAGCCCGATTGTAATGAAATTAATTTCATATGCAAAGACATTTCGACCGAACATGCAAATGAATAAAATTTGGTGTATAATGAATGAATAGCAGGAGCTACAGTGCATTGGAACTGCTCACTCAGCAAATGTATATTAGAAGCAATTCTCAATCTCATAGTCAAATTTTCTGTTGCATTGAGATTTAGGATACCTTTCAATGACTGAAAAAATGCCTCACCTCAGGATTTGAGCTTATTATAAGCAACTCTTAGAGTTTGAAAGAGACCATATCATTGGATTGAAAGATATAGGTTGGGAAATCGGAGAATCGATCTTCATATGGAACGAAGTAATGCGGGGACTAGAAGATGTTGGTAAGAATGAGTGGACAATGGTATATGTATGCGTCCTGATGGTAGCGGTCCACCTAGGGCCCCAGAAGATCGGGAGGACAGAGTGATAGTCAGATCAGCAGTCAGAGCGCCTGTTTGATTGTTATCAACCATCAGACGTGCCCCGTGCACAACAGTTTCCACCATGACTATTCACAGACGGCTAATAGAGCGAATTCTACACTCTTACCGACCGCTACACCACCTGGTAATCACGCCTTCATACTGTCGAGCCAGATTACAGTGATGTTTGGCTCGATCAGGTTGAAATGATGCTGATTGGGGAAGTACAGTGTTAAGCGACGAATCCCGCTTCCAACTGTTTCTTGATGTTCCTTGAAGACGTGTCTAACGATCCTGCCAATCCCAGAGCAGCATGCTGATTCTGCTTTCACTATTGCATGCCACAAAGACCCTTAACCAAATTAATAGTATGTGGTGTCATTTCCCTTGATAGCCTGACCCCTTTGTTGGACATTAGAGACACACTTATAGCTCAGTGGTACGTCGACGACATTCTGAGAATTTTGCGACATTTTGTGACCGTTCCTTTTGCAGAACCCTGGTCTTACTTTTCAGCAAGACAATGCTAAACGACAAGTGTTACTCTGAACTGTCTTACAACTTGTCAAACACTTCCTTGGCCAGCCAAATCTCACTCCAATTGAGCATGTATGGGATATGATGTGAAGGCGACTGCATCTACCAGAGAATGTTGATGACCTAGGCCGACAATTGGAGCAAATTTGGCAAAATTTACCTCAGGAGGCCATCAGGGAGCTTTATATTTTTATGCCACAATGTGTGGCAGCTTACATCCAGGCTAGATTTGTCATCATCGTATTGATCTCGTTGCTTTTTAACTATTCAACTCTGAAATAAATTATTCAATTTTTTCTGAAATTTTAATCATTTTCTATTATTTACATAATTCTTTTCTTTTAACGGCTACTTTTGTTTCATTGACAGTCTTCTTGGTGCATTTTTTTATTATTTAATCTGTATATATATATATATATATATGTACACTATATATATATATATATATATATATATATATATATATATATATATATATTATCTATATATATATATATATATATATATATATATATGTATACTATATATATATATGTGTGTGTGTGTGTGTGTGCTTACATATATATATGCACACGCACACACACACATATATACATATGCACATATATATATATATATGTATGATCAAAACATTAAAATTAAATTTAAATTTGAAACAAGAAAAAATCTATGAAGGAACTAAAAAATTATAAGAGAAAGACATGAGAAATTAAAAGCAAGATTTATTATAATGGAAATAACGTAATTACTGTTTTTATTCGAACCTAAGCCGTGTTCGATTCTAGGCCACACTCCATATTCTCCACGTTTTTGTGAATAAATAAATATTAGTGCAAAAAGATCCATCATTATCCTGATGTTTCCGAAATTAAAAAAAAAAAATAGCAATGCGAATTAATAAAAAGGGAATAATTAGTTTATTTTACCAGTATTACAAACTTTTAAACATATACATGAAACTGTAATTGCTCTAACCTTCAGTGTCACATTCCAAAAATGATGCACCCCTCCTTCAGTCACAGGACTCACTCCTCCCACAGTGACTTTGGAACTGGTGCCGACATCGCCAAATGTTCACACGGTGTAGCCCTCCTTGCCATCCAATGCATATGTTTTTCAACATTGTATTAAAGAGTGTATTGTAGTGTCATCAGAAAATTTTTTCTAGGCCACAAATATTGATTCAGAAATTTTTGATATACTTTCCTTCTTGATTTTCCTTGAAGCAGATAAAGAGTGGTTTTCCTAATCTCTTTTTACGTCATCTTTATATGATTTATTAATAATTACTTCTAGCAGATGAAGCTGGCTTATCATTCTGCCCAGAATTATCATCAAATTGCAATTATTTAATCTCAGACATTTTTTTAGAATTCGTCAATTGACCTTTAAACCTGTTCATGATAAGAATGTTACGAAGATTTCGAAGAGCTCCTGGTCTTTTATTCCACACTAAATTAGCCTATCCTTCAATATTTTTGATGGTCATCCGTCGCTTTTCTTGAGCACCAACCCCTACGTCTTTGGAAAAATTTTCGTTTTGGGGCACTAGTTTCCTGTTAGGAATCAAATATGGCTTGGTTAAGCTTATACATTGTACCTCGATGTAATTAAATTAGCGATTTTGTACTTTAACTTCAAATTATTTATATTTTTAATAGATATTTTTGAATATTACGTGATATTACATTGTATGTGATTTTTAATTAAAACATATAAAGTTATATTTTATATTATAATGTTATTTTTATTTATTAGATAATTGCAGATAATCTAAATTTAAATTAAAATTTTTGCTTTTTTATTTTATTTTACATTACGTTTCTTCTTATTTTGTAATATTTACATTTAACTGTGTTATTTTTAAATATTGGTTAAACAATAAATAACTGGAAGGAATTGAATTCTGTAGGATTTCATTTTTTTTTTAGTTTTATTGTTGCGCGAGTTTATAGAGCTAGATCAGAAATATTTCAAAAATTCGACAGTAAGTGGAATACTTCATTACATGAAACAATTCATGACTATTTATTTGCATCATTTTAATCCAGTAATCCAAAACTATGATCCAGAACACTCGAACATGGTTGAGAAACTGATTATAATATGATAATGGAATGGTTAATTCAATTTTAGGTGAAATCGATAAAACAGACGGTATTCAATAAAATTTGAAACACTGAAATATTTTTAAATGTTTATGTACAATGTGATTAAATAAATTATATGTTTGTACTGTATGTACAAAAGACAGAGTTTAGTCTGAAACTTAATGGTTTACATATTTCTTTACTTACCTTGTGCTAAATAATCAATGGTATTGTATTTTCAGTTGAATTATATCAAAATATTTTGTCTATTCTTACAAATTATCATTTAGAAATGTTTTTCATTTTAAAAGGTTATCAAAAACTGATATATGGATTCTTGATAACTTTTTTTTAATTGGAATGTCCACTTAATTTTATTTGCACTCGTTGTATTAAAACACATTTAGATGACAAATAATGCAAATGTAGAGATTAATCAGAGTTATACTCATAAATTGCTTCTATACATATAATTTAAAATATTTTGACAAACTAAAGCACTCATACAACTGAGTATTTAAATATTTACATTAAATACTATAAGTCCACTTTATGGCCCTTCTAAGATATATAGTATTTTCTTGAAATTAAGATAAAATGACTATTAATATTTTATGTTTTAAAGAATTTCAGGCTCTCAAAAGTATTGTTACTCTTAAAGGAAATAAGAGTTTGTAATAATTAAGTCTTTTTTGTCTGCAGTTGCTTTGCTAATTCTGAAACAAGTTTTCAAATTTGTTAGATACTCTTTCTATATGGCTAAAAATATATTTTAAATTATATGTTACTGATTGTTTTTTTTTTCATAACAAATAATTACGAATAAATTTCTTTTAAAATTCCAAAACTTTTATTACCAATAACACTCTACTTAAATTAATATTTCTTGAAAATATTATTTTAGGAATTTTTAGAAAAAAGAATACTTGAAATTTCATATAATGCCAGAAAAATAAAATACTAAATTAATGGATTCTTAAATAAATAGATAAATAAATAAATTTATTTATGTTACGTTCAATAAATCAATCTTTGAACCAACTAAACCTATTAAATATTAAGCTCTAAACATTTACTGAAAGATTTAAATTTGACATAATTTGTTCATCATATAGAATTGTAAAGCCTACTGAGTATTAAAACTAAGTGAACCTGATTAAGAACCTGATTCTCAGATGACAAGATATCTAGGGTTAGGTAGTCACTGGTTCATTGGAAACGTTTGAACTAACTTCATATAACTGTTTAAATATAAATAGTTTTAAAATAGTAATTTTGTTATTAAGTCTTCCAAATTCATGCGCTGCCATTATTTTGCTCGCAAATATAAGGGTTTAGATTTTTTAAGTTTGACATCCCTATCATCAAAAATTATGACCTGATATGCATTAGAGCTACATTTATGTTTTTGATAAAAACGGATTTATGCTACGTACACACTAGAAAAAAAAGCATTTCTACGGTTAAAAACGATTCTTTTGTGAATACACCATTTTTTTAAATGTCAAATTCACATTATACTTCTGGTAAATATCCTTTTTTTCAACAATAGCCTCTATTGGGAACCGTCTTACCTATATCATGAAGACGATTCTGCAGCGTACTTATTCGTTTTTCTTCAGCTAAAAAAGATTCACTAATGCAGAGTAGAATACTAGCTTGCGGCAAAAATGGTGAGCTGCACCCTCTATCGAAATCTCGTTACATCCCTCTTGACTTTAGGAATCAAATATTGATGTGAAGGGAAAGAACTCCTTTCCCTGGGTATTTTGTAGATCTTGGAGTGCAAACAGACAAGATGGCCCTTATCATAAATAAATAAGTTCTCAGAAATAAGGAACAATAAAATATATACTAACTCTCTACAAAAGGGGGTTTATTTTTGGGTTTGGGAATACCCTTAGTTGCTGTCATGTCCGATGATAGGTATGTGCATCTGTCACAGTCTACTTTAAACAAAAATGGATTTGTATTGTCAACAAGAGTTTCGAGGTTGGAATGTAAAGAAAAAAAAATATGTATTGTTTTTTACAGTTTGTGAATCTTATTTTCTAGAATGAAATTTATTGTATTCCTTAAGTAGTTAGATGAAATGTGTTTCGCATGACTGTAGGACAGGAAAAACGATATTTTATAACCGTCTCTTGGAGAATTCGACAATGTAGTGAACAGGAGTTGTTTCCAATTGTAAAATTATATTTGTTTTATATAATATAATACAATTTGTTAGAAAGAAAGATAAAAGAAAAAACTAATTTACATTCTGAAATTCCTTTATTGTTTTAAATCTAGGGAATTATATTAATACTGATTCACTATATTTCATCAGACATTGAAAAATAAAATGAATATAATTTCGAGCATTAAAATTCAATTTATTTAGTGTCAAATATAGTAATGTTTTCCTCTCTACGTTTTAATTATTAAATGCAGTTATTTTTCAGAAAAAGTCCAACAATTATATATATAATAGAAAGGATTTTATTTTGAAATTTTTTGTGTTTTTAAAATTTCTGTTGCCGTATTCAATAAATTATCTAATCTATATATGTCCTTAAGACAATACGAATAAATTTTCTCATTTACAGAGCAAAAGCCATGTTTTAATGCTTTGGAATCAAAAGTTCCTTGCAATATATGACTTTTATTGTAACCGTAATGTACAAAACCGAATTATGAATGTTAGATTAAAATCATAATAATGATACCCGAAAGAAAATTTAAAACATGCAACATGTTATAAACTGTTTTCTTAGTAAAAGTTTTAATCAGGAGCTACAGACTTTAGCTGAATCTGTAGGCCGAATGTGGAACAGATTTATGTGGACATACTGAAAAGACATCATTTTTATTTATATGATCCAGTAAATTCAAATGGAAAAGTGAATAATTTTATTAATTAGGCGTCATAAAACCTAATTTGTTGAAAATTCACCCTTTGAAGGATCAGTCATCAAATTTTTGGCAAAGTTATTCAGCTCTTATAAAAAAAGTTACATTTTATTATTTTAAATAACTTAAACGCAATCTACATATATAAGTTCCAAAGCAAAGAATTGAATGTGATAATATTGTATTTTATAGAAGATGTAAAAACAATTAAATTATTGCAATAAGAAAGCCATTGGATTTTAAATAAAAGACAACTGAAAAACATTCTTAAAGTTTCCCATCATTTTTTCTAAATTGATTTAATAGTGCTCTGTTCTTCTCGAGTTCAAATTTATGACATTGTAATAATTATAAAAAGAAATAAGAAATAGTGAGATTTATAGTTAATTGAATTAAAGGAGCTGCATTCATGAATATTACTTGGCAAAATATCTGATTTTTATTACATAAAAACGCATTGAAAAATCCCCAAAGCTTCTTAAGAATTATTTGTTATTGATAAATTATGCTACATACTTTGAGTCGTAAAATGTCACAATAAGTGAATCAATTTCAAGAAATTTATATATTCTACTTAAAAACATATCAAATTGTTATGTGCTTTAAATTTAATTTTAATAACATTCTAAAATAAGGTGACTTCCTTTTCCGTTATTTTTATAGTATTTTTGTTTACGATTTCTTGCCTTTAAGTTCAATTTCTTTGATAAGCTTGAAAAGTTAACTTCAATTAAATTGTTTCAAGCATTTACCTGCAGTATTTTTTCTTGTTTATCAAATGCCCTTCATAATTAATAGTACGTTACACAGAAAGCATTCTACAAATATGTTCACTGTATGACATAAATGAAATTATTTTTATTACTATTTGATATATTTCAAATTTTTTTATACATAGAATTCAGTAGAGGAACTACATGTTTCATAACAAATTGATTTTAACAACTACAAGTTTTAATACCAAAGTTTTACATTTTAAAAATCAGCGAATGAAATTTTGTGCATCATATAATGTCCTTAAGACATCAGAATATTCTTATTAAAGAATTAAAACAAAAACAATACAAATATAAATTATATATTAAATAACTGAAATACTTTTAAGAAAAATTAAGTACTCTCATTCAAACATAAACGAAGTGCTATGAAGAAAGTGCAAGTTTCAATTAAAATCAAGTATCAGTGAAATACATATAAAGGTAACCAAATAAATACAACTTGAAAATTATAGAATCTATCTATAACTTTCAGTTGTGGCCGCTTTATAGTCCTTTCAAAAGAACAGAAAATTGTCTTAACACATTTTTAAATCATCTTTAATTTAATAGAAAATTCATAATATTTTAATAAGAAGCAATAATAATCTATTTAAGAGTTAGGATATACATTATTTTCCAGAAAATTATTGTCTAACTCTCAGTCTATTTCATTAAATTCTGTTATTTATACTCGCAAAATTATTCTACTGTGTATGTTACTGAAATTACAAAAGTAATATTGATGATGAGTTTAATCACGTTTATAAAAAGAATCCGTTACTTAAGATGTAGATTAAATAAAAAAAAGCATATTAGATTTTCTACATTATTTTGAAAATTTGTAATCGAAATAGGAAAATAACAACTGACCAAAGTAAAATAAATTACTTAATAATTTAAAAGTTGAAAGAGAAAATCTATGACAGAAATATATATATATTCTAAAGTATATATATATATATATATATATACTTTAGAAAAATGGGATGGAACAGCAATATTGAATTTGAAAATAAAAAACAATAGTTTTTGAAATACTGCTATGTGCTCTAAAGCATACATGGCGGCTGAGAAATATACTTTTTTAAGTGTTCATAATGGATATAAACTACACCAGAGTAAAATGTTTATTTATGCCAAAAATTTGAAAATTAAGACTTGCTTAACAATTTGTTATATTCATTTTTACACTTGTCTTTCTCTTCCACAATAAAACTCGATTTTAACATGGAGAGTTCATATAACGGCATCAAATGCAAGAAAAGATGTTTTTAAAATATGCGCATGTGATTAAATATTAATGCAATTTTATGAATACATATTAAGCAATTATCTTAGTTGTTATAAAGGATCAACATAAATATAAATACATAAGATATTTCTTAGGTTTAATTTACAAAACAAGCAATGTTTCTTGTTAGTTTTACAATTACAAAATTTTAAGGTCAACTGTTTTTCCAAAATTAGAGAATTTGAAGTAAATGTTTGTAATTATATATCGGAGTTACATTTGTATTCTGTGAATTAAATGATTCTTGTATATGTTTTTAAAAGAAATGAATGAAAAAATTGCACCATATTTTATTAACTCCATGCAATTTCATAGTTATTAAAAATAATCGTTTGAGTTTTCAAATAAGGCTAATTATGAGCTTAAAATACCTTTATAATTTAATATGTTTATTTAGCCTTTTGTCACAGAATATTAGATTAAATCTCGCTGCTTTTACTCATAAAATTAACAATTCCATTTAAGAAATCAACGCTTTTACCGCAGAAAAATAGAAATAACACACAGTAGTAAAATGATTATATACCGTATGATTATTATATTTTAGAAATTATTCCTTCATTACTTAAGAAAATTTTAAAGAGTAACGAAAACGTAACTAAAATGTTTCAACGAAGAACATTAAAATAGCGAAATGATATACAGAAACAATATTTATTAAGTGAAAAATTGCAAAATTAATTAAAATATTTAATTTAATAGCAAGCATGATCTCTCTTTCTCTCTTTAAGAAGACTTCGCTTATTTAAAAGTCACTCCTTTGATAATACTATCTTCATACAATTAAATTTATTAAGAAATAAAAGCTCAGTTTCTGCTACTTATTTATTAATCTGCCTTTCAAGTGGTGAAAAGGAATATTATCTTTTTTAATTGAATGGAAACTGCACATATATTTCATATTGTTCCAATTTGCTTTGCAACATCTAATTGAAGAGAAAACAATTTAAAGGGAGAAATAGAGAAACTATGTTTTTAAGACAATATCCAGGTCGTGTAGTTGATAATAGGGTTGGAAGTTTTGGTAGTTCGTTTTAATGATCCGAACATGCCTTCCCCCCCTTTTTTTTAAAAAAAAACAAACATGAACATGAAAAAATATTCTTTTTTCCCCTCTATTTCTACCTGCATAGAAAATAAGACTATGAGGGGAAAAAAATTAAGTTCCATTCAAGAGTGCTTTCAAGATTTCGAAATTGTAAAAAAAAAGAAGCAAAATTAAAAACACCTAGCTAGTTTAAAGTAACATCAAAATAAATTCTGGAAAAAGAGACCGACTTTCAACATAATTAACTTCTTACGTTTGCTCAATTTAGCATTGAATCGTCATCGAGAAATGAAAAATGAAGCTTCAGGGTCATTCTTGCCTAACTTAACAATAAAAATTTTTAATGAAGAGGTAAGGTACTTTTAGCTTTGCTTCATTCATTATGAGCGGTTGAATGAAGAAAATCAGGTGGATAGAAAGCTTTATTCTACTTTCTTCTTTCTCTGCACGGACTTTAATTCCTACTAATGGTTTAGGCGGCAGTCTAACGTTGCTGACTGAACTTACATTAACTAAAAGGATATCTGAAGAAAGAATAAATGAAGAAGTCGGATTCATAAATGTTCTCAGGTTATTGAATGAAATACAACATACTTGTGAGATAGACAAAAATTGTTCTTTCCATCAATAGTTTGCTAGTTTCAAAGGAAGAAGATTTTAATCTGGTTTATGTGCATGCATTAGTTTTGGCAATGTTCTTTCTTAAGACATCGTTTTCTTCGGATGATCGATTAATGTTTTCATTATTTGTTATCCTTTTTAAGTCTCGAAAATTATTTTCGAGGCCACATAAAATTTTTGGAAACTGGAAAGAACTTTCAAATCTTTACTATTTATCGATAAAAATAGAATATGAACTTAATTTAAAATATTTCATTAAAATAGTTGGAACGGAAATAGAAGTCGATTTATGATTTTCTAACTGACCCTGTGAATTAAAGGATTAGAACTTAATGTTTGACAGGAAATATTTCAAAAGAGAAAATATCTTAAGAATATCAGAAAACATTTGATACACTTTACACTTGGTGATAAATCATTCGTAGCTCTAAACTTAAAATAAGTGAAATATTTATATTGTAACTCACAGGTGCTGTATAAATCTTCTAATGAAGCATAGTTATATGTTATCTACGCCAGTGGGGGTAGTTTTATGAAATCTCGTTATCATATATTTTGTTTTTTAAGATCTTCTTTTTACAGAATGTATTGCATAAAAATATCAATTTCAAATTCACCACAACATTAATTTCGGTATTTCTTCCCTTTTATGATGAATACATTTTACTATTACTAGAATTTAATCTTCTTAAAATCGTTTTCTTTGTGTTCAAACATTGTAAGATAAGTTCTTACATTCGTGATCAGAGAAGCATATACATATAAATAGATATACAAATATATGTGTTTAATATACGTTTGAAACGAATATAAATTATGTAAATAACCAAAACATACCTAGGAATCTGCTTCATTTTATTCATATGTTTTATGGCATTGTTTTCTGTAAATGAAATAATCTAAGATGTAAATTGATACTAAATAGTGCAATAATATCAGTGTATATAGATGCATGAATGAGTATCGTAAAGTTTTAATTATTACAAAGAAATAATTAAAATTTCTGGATAAAATTTATTCTACATATTAATTGATTCTTATGTACATAATATTGTGAATTACAGATGTTAATACTGTTTTGTTTTGTTCCAGAAAGCTTTAGATTGAACCAACTAGCATTATCATAAAGTTTTAAATATTAATACAATTAATCGAGATAGAAATTTAAATCTTTTTTTCATTCTTAAAATTTTTTTGTTTAGTCACCATATATAATTATATATTTATCTCTCTCAATGTTTTTGTCGTTTTGAATGTCATCATTGTAGAACTCAGTATGTTTTTGAACACAATGTTCTCCATACTATGGGTTATCTCAATCTACGGATTTATGAAACCAAACAAAACATCATTAATAGCTATAATTTAAAACTTTATTCACATAAAATGCAATTAATATGCAGAATCTATTTTAACTATATATCTCAGTTATTTCTTAATAATAATTAAAATTTTACACATTTGACACGAATATAAATCTTATAAATAATAATAAACATAAATGGGAATCTTTTCGTTTTTATTCTTAGACCTTATGGGATTGTTTATTGTAAACGAACGCATCAAAGATTTAGATGGATACAGAATGTAATACTATGATATCAATAAATATAGATATATGTATATAATTATAATTCTATATAAACTTTTGCATGACACTGTATGTGAGTGTGTGTGTGAGCAATGCAACACAAGACAAGAATTTTAAACTTAGTTTTCAAGAAGTATTAGAGTATCAAAGTCATTGAAGTCATTTAATTACACTTGTCCTCAAAGAATTTATGATTATCTCTTTTTACCATCAATTAAAGCGTAATTTTAAGAGTTCTACTCTTACATGAGGAGTATCATTACCTACTTAAAATAATAATGACATATAAGATAAATGAAAAGAAGACGTTATATACTCTTAATTTGGATTCAAATAAATCTGGTGATGGTGCAGAACAGAAGGCATTGGGTATTTAAGATTTTTTAATTAAAATCATCATTTAAATGTCCGTATTGGATATATACTAATCCTAAAATCTATGTAAACAACAGACATTTTGTGTAGGGAAAAGCGAAGATATATATAATCAAACATAGAATGATAAAGTATTTTAACACAGAAGAGTACATTCTGCTGAATAAAATGCCAATTCGCCTTGTTGCACGCTTTTCAAGAGTTGATGTCACCAAGCTTTGGGATATTCCTGATCATTGTGAAAAGCAAGATAAATGAAACTAAATGGATATGACTGGCTCTTTGGGAGTATAGAGCGTAGAAAATCCCTTTTCACGGGAGAGCGCAAATTGTCAATGCTCTATTTACAAACACAACTAAGAGAGATAAAACGATATTCTGTTTGGTCATAATGGTTGGCAACCTTTTTTTTTTGTCGCTTTGAGACCAGATTTTATTGACATGGTCCCTTTCGAGTATAAATGATGATGTATTACAACCCAAGATTTCAAATACATTCTATTGCATTTTAGACAAGATAGTGAATGTAGTGTTAGGACACCGAGTAATAGACAGCTATAGTTACAAGACTGCCATCTAAGCAAAAACACTATTTCTATTTATTAAAATTAAAAAGTGTTTTGCATAACATTTAAAATGAATGAACAAGTATAAAGTAAAAATATTGTTTGATCGAAGATAATGTTTATTAATTCATCGATTTATTTGAATGAAAACCTTAAAAAATAAACGTTGTTTCTCTGTCAATAAAAAAAGTATAAACCCAATTATGTAAGGTTAATTTTATCAAGAGAAAGTGCATTTCATTAAGGAAAAAAAAAACTTAAAAATTTATGTTCGATTATGATTTTAAAAATTAATTGTGTTTAAATTCATTGCTTATATTACAATTATAAGCTTACAAAAAATTAATTTACTTAGAAAATATTCAGATTCAATCTTTATATTTAGTACAATAAACTGATTATACTCAAATTGATGCAATTTTTAATAAATTTTAATATAGTGTACTTTCTGAAAATAATACAACTTGCAGTATAAATCACAAATATGTATATATATATGCATACATTATGAAACTAACTATGAAATATACATTTGATTAAAAAAATAAATTGATAAGCAAAAAGAATGTAATGGTAAAATATTTTAATCAATATTACTATATATTTTGTACATAATCGACTTTAAATAATTAATGCGACTGGATCGTGATAAAATACAGACCTATCAACATAAATCGATGTTTAATATTACTGTACCTCTTAGAAGTTTCTATCTATCTATCTATCTATCTATCTATCTATCTATCTATCTATCTATCTATCTATCTATCTATCTATCTATCTATCTATCTATCTATCTATCTGTCTGTCTGTCTGTCTGTCTGTCTGTCTGTCTGTCTGTCCCTCTCTCTGTATATATATATATATACAAGGTGTTCTGTCTGCCGGTCTGTATGTATATAGGAAATTTTTTTTTCTATCCGTGATAATACCACTCATAACAAACATAGATTTTATCTCTGCTCAGGAATAAATTAACCATAGCTCAGGAATATATTCGCGAAAGGTCAGACGCTGAAATGAAATCCATGTAATTTCTTGTTCAAATTCCATGTTGACGCCGAGGAACAACTTTGAATCGTATCTTTTTTACTGGGCTCAAAATATTTTACGAAAAGTTGCCAATTGTTAGTCTTTTAACCTACTCCGGATATGTTAGAAGATGAGATATCAAGAACTGGACACTGCATGACACTAACACAATTTAATGACATTAAAAAGCACATTCTTATATAAATCAGGCCTATTTCTCTAGTCGCACTTTCCGATTGAAGTAGTGAATGTGCCTGATTTCAATTGGTGTGGTAATAGCTTTGTGCAGTATTTGGTTCCTATTTCTCCTCCTTATCACCAAATACTACTTTTTTTTTTGTTTTTTCAGATGTCTTGTCTCTTATTTAGTATTAAAGCTGACTGAAGGTAAAATTATTGACACTGTTATCCTGAAAAGTTTCGGTAGTTCCGATCCATGACATGCCTCAGGCATGGGGCAAAGAGTTTAGTTGTAAAATTGAAAGACGGTGGAACATTGTAGAGCAGGAAAAGTACTTGAAACTGAAAATTAAGTGGATTAACCTTTAATATCTATCATAATAAAGTCAGTTAGTCTAAAAGTTGTATTTCCTTAATACTTGAAAGACATGTCTTCAAAATAAAATCAATAAGGCAAAATATATTAAATTTTAGTGAAATTTTATTAATACACATTTATCCAAGAAAATCAAATACATATTCCGTGATATTACCGTCCTTCACTAATATGTCCAGAAAAAAAAATCACCATTAGTAATTATTTTTCAGAACATTATACATGTAAACTCTATACTAGGTAGTGCCTCCAAATGTTTAATTTTAACTAAGTACGTTTCATAAAATTTACGTGTCTCATGAATCATTCCCTCCAAAATTATCACTTTAAGATATTCTAATGGTGAAGCGTGGATATGAATCAAATTAAAAATGTTCTGATGTTTATTGTTCTCATTTGCAAAGCAAATATTGCCATTTTTTTTTCAAAATTTTACTAAACAAAATTTTGTTTTCAACTAAACATAATTTATTGCATTAGCTAAACTAAATAACTCAAAGAATCACTTGAATTCTACTAATTGAAACATACGTAACAAAAGTATAAATTATTCCGTACAGCCCTATCTATTCTACAAACCAAATCAAGTATATCTGTGCACCTGAAGTTTTATAAATAAGTAAAAATAATTATTAAGTCTGCACATCGAAAAAGTATAGCAGTGTTATTTCATTGATATTCTTCATCAAAAGAGTATTAAGAAAAATTAAACCTTTAGCTATAGAACAAATACATTTTTACAGATAACAAACTCATAAATCCTGTATAGTTCTTAAAGAAGTATTGTATAGCCTGTATAAAATTGAGGTCATGTTAATTAAAAATAACAAAAGGTATTATTTACCAATAAACATTTAATGTCCAGAAAAAATCTTGTTAGGTACTTCATTCTTATAAGGATTAGCTAAAATATTTTTGTAAAAGAGACAATGTCTTAAAATAATTTTTTAATTCCCTAACAGTTTGTATGAAATGGGTTATTTCCTTGTTCCTCGGAAAAATTATGCATCCATTATAGTAAGAAAAATCATGTACAAATAGCTGAACTCGCAAATTCCGTGGAAGCATAGATAAATTGAAATGAAAGTTTTAAATTACATACACTTTCGTGTATTAGTTACAATAACTAATAATAAATAGAACAATAAAAAAATACCATTAGATATTAATACTTATCCTCTCACAAAACATGTGACTGTGGTAGCCTAGTGGTCATGGTTGTGGACTCACGACTGGCTGTTTTTGTCAACTCGTGGGTTCGATCCTTGAAGCCAATAAAGGCACACCATGTAGACGGGGCTGATGCACTCCAAGTCCTCCCATGGCAGGGTGTGGAAGTTAGTAGAGGAGGAGACCTGCTCAGGTTTCACCCTCGTCACTTGACCGATCTTCAAAATTATGAGATCCATCACAAGTAGGACATCGTGACGTAAATGGATTACAGATTAATATGTATTAAAAAAATGAAAAATTTGAAATATCAGAACTATGACGTCACACTCTGTAAACGTATTATCAGCTTTTATTTTCTTTTGAATTTCGAAATTATGTATTATGCTTTGTTCCTTGCTCCAACATGTACTGTAATATCTCTCTTTGTTGTAAAAGAAATTCCTTTTGCAAATAAATGCTGAGTGCGAGGTTGATCGTCTAATTGGGGGCGGCTTGGTAGTTCTAAAACTTTTGGGTTACCTCGGTCCTCCTAGGTATTTTGTCAACAGCCTTCGTGTTGCTTCTAGTATGACGTTAATAAAATAATCTATCAATCTCCCAAATATATATGCATAATTTAGAAAACAGGTGAAATAATTACATATAAGTATCACGTACATTTATAATGAAATGCTGTTCGAGAAAACTATAATTCCAGTCAGTCACTTTTTGCTTCCTGATTTTAATTGCTTCTTTTATGTCAAACAGCTCTTTCAAATGTATCTTTCGTGTCGCTCTTACATAAAAAATGTTCCTTTAAATACATTTAAAATAAAATTTTACTAACTTTGAAGTTTGTACTTTCCTAAGTTTATCGTTCTGTTGTGTAGAGACAGACAGTAGAATAATTAACCTTGTTTTCGATAATAAAACCTGTTGATAAAAGGCAAGTAAATACATCTTTCATTTAAAATTTTAAAATATAAACTATTCTTTTTTGTATATAGTTAAGAATTCTAATATATTTGATTCATACATCGCAAAAAATTTGAAAGTTATTCAAAAAGCATTAAATATATTGAACAAATGAATTTGCATTATTTACCTTTTTATTTTTTCTTTGTTTCGTCGCTAACGCAGAGTTATAAAAGTACTATTAAAAAAGGATTTTTACGAGATATATTCCTGATTGAAATATTTTTAAACGGCATTAAAAATAATTATCTGCTCTGAATTCAGTATTTATTATTTGCCAATGCTGCAGTATTCATAATAAGTTTCTTGCAAATTTCAAGGAAAAATTACATAAATTTTTGGTTTTAATGTTTATTTCATTAACTCTCCAATGATCTTGATACCTCTTTATGTAGAGAAAATTTTTTATTTCTCCTTTACAACAATATTTGCTAATTATTTTTCTTTCGAACAGGTATGAATAAAATGTGTGTTTAAAAAACTAACCGAGCTTTCTCTAGGACTGTGGCCAAACTTAGAAAGTTGTTTGTAGCATTCGGGAAGAAATATTTTACATTTTAATAACAAAAAAAGAAACATGAAAAAGATGATGTTAAAACAAGTTAAACTTTTCTAATCTGAACACACAAAATAAAAGTTTCACCCTGTTATTTTGAAACTTTTTTTCTAAATATATTATAGCAATAATATATTTTGCAAAACTATCTACTGAGCTATGAATTCTTAGGAACTCGCAATGAGCAACTTTTTTTAGGTGTGGTGTGTTGGGGGGAGGAGAGAAGTTTATAAATTAAATGTATGAGAAAAGACCAACGATTCCTCTAAATTAAGTATGATTTATACATGGATGGACTTTCTGGAGTAATGAGGAATTTGTTTGGTTTTGTGGGATAGGGAACAACGAAGGCTATTATTCCATAGTATTAGCTATATATAAGATTCAAGTAATTTCATGGAATATTTTTTCATTGGTTCATTGTATATTAAATTTGGAGTTAGAAGTAATGCAAGAGCTACTGGAAATGGACCTCGTAATTTAAAACCTCTATTAAGAATCTCCTGATCACCTAAGTCACCTGAGATGACATCGTGCTCTTTAAACTTCCTCACCACAACACCCCAGAAAGTGGATTTTATACGACGCCTAATTTAACGTATATCAGCACCGCTACACTGTGGGTTTTTAGTGCAATTAAGATCCGAACCCCCTACTCGATAGAAACAATGTTACCTCAATTTACCGGCAAGGACTACTGCCTCATTTAATAGAATAATTACAATTAATAGATTATATATAACTGTTGTAATATGTTATATTTGGCAAGAATTAAATTTAAGCACATAGTCAGGTTATTTTTAACACTATAAATTAATATATGTAAAAAAACTATCAATTCTAAAATTAATACTTATTCAGTATACTTATGTAAGCTGTTCAATAATAATTCTTATTTTGATGGCTTTATAAATTAAATTTGGTCATCTTCGAAAATAGCTTACGCATCATTTCTATTCATCATAAATGTCATTACGTTTATTATTACTGTTTATTACTGTTATTTTGACTTATTCTTTACCGCAATTTATTTCGTTTATTTATTGTTATTATTTGTATTGTTTCTGCTATTATGATTAATATTTTCCACACAAAAATAATGAAATTCATCTTTAATCTTCAAAACTTTAAAAATCTCTTCTTCCTTTAAAACATGTTTTGTTTTTATATGGAAAACAAAAATCGTATAGATTTCTCTACCATTTACAGAAATGGTAAGATCTCCTCTCTTCTTTCGACACTTTCTCCCCTCCAAAAAAAAAAAAAAAAAAAAAAAAAAAAAACAGTAGTCCTTTCATACAATAAATCTAAAGGCTGTTTTCTTTTCAAACGTTACAACTGCGAAACTCCATGGTTTCTATAGTTATCACATTTCTCCTTTGTGTACCATATTTGAAGAAGTGCTACATATATATATATATATATATATATATATATATATATATATATATATAACTTTAATCAACGAGTAGAAATGAGATATTCGAAGTCATGGCTATAATGTAAACATCTATTTATTCGCCTTGGTGAGAGAGAGGAAAAATTTAAATACACTTAGAGAAGATATGTAACATGGTTTCATACATCATGATCGAAGCGAAAGAGAGAATTTAATTAAAATGCTAGACGTCAAAGATGTAGCTTCGCTGTCTTTGACTACAGCTGGAGAGAGGGAATTTTACAATACATTCGAAATTATATGGAGGGATTTCTTTAGATCACCAGGTAATCACATGGCATGGGATGACGAGATTATTAGGTACTTTGATGGTGTCTATAAGCCTAGTAGAGATTATTCCTTACAGGTTCGTTACCCTGTGAAATGTTGATTCAGTAGATTCTATGAGTGCGTGATCGCATAAATTAAATTATAATTTGGAACTGCATCGGAAAATACGAATGAACTATTTACTTTTGCTGTAGAGTATGAGAAAAATTAGGAAATTAAATTATTTTTCAGTGAATATATTGTGTAAAGCAATTATATCTTATTTGTTCAACTTAAGTTATAAAGAGAAATTACTGAGAAAAGTGTTTTGTTTAGGATTTTTAAATATCTATAGAGAATACTTACAGTGATATCGTAAAAATTAATACTAATAAGAATTCTTTTAAGAAAGCATCACTTAATTTTTAAACTAAATTTGGATAGTTAGGAATACATATTTTTAAGAAATAAAAGTTCACAATTTTTTGCATAGATGCAAAAATAAGAAAATATTACTTTTGTATTAAGTTTAAAATAATCTCTAGTATTTAAAATGCACTTATCATAAGCTTGTATAAGTAAGACATTAAAAAAATTGTAAATTTATTTTGAAAATATTTTTACTTGCTCATATCACGATTGTACCTTAAAGATTATTTCTTAGCATTAACTTTCTGTTCCTTATTTTAGAGGCAGAATAATCCAGATATACCTCAGAAATCATGAAACTATAAGTTATAGTAAAGACCGATCTATTCAATAAATCTGTGATGTCAATTATGAAGCTCCGTAAAGGTATGTTCTAAAGGATAGTGTCGATCGTTCAAACATCTAAGTTTTTTAATTTATAATGTTTTATAAATATGATTCCTTTATTATTTGACTCAAGTGGAAATTTTTGAGTTGCATTTTATAAGAGAAAAATAAACCTTTTCAATTTCATTATTTTATTGATCTGAACCATATTTAAAGGAAATTTTGACTTTTGTGTTGGCTGGTGAAGACTGTTATCCAATATTTTATAATAGGATAATTTCCTTCGCGAACAGACTAATTGTAATTGAAATTAATTCCTGGACTTCAGCTCTATGTTTGCCTTGAGACCTTAAATGTTATAATTTTAGGCAATTTATATATGTCTTTAAACGCCCGAATATAAGTCATTAGTAATATTTTTTTTTCTTTATTCATATTTTTTACATTAATGATAATCAGAATATAAGGATTACTTATTTTTCACTAATTTTTACTTTTTGGATGATTTAGTGAAGTAAAGCTCTTTGTCAGGTCACCTATATTTTTTTGATGCCATCATAATAAAAATACATAAACTCTGATATATTCTTTCAGTGTTCAATATTTAATAAAAAATGTTCAGAATGAAAACTTTGTTTAACAATGTTTATTTTTACACTTAACTGAATAGCTTGCCTTTTAATCTAAAATTTAAGTTTTCTTTTATGAGGATTTGCTGTGTATTTTAGAGCGAATACATACAAATATTTTTCTTCGAAAATTCAGATGAAATACTTGAAATTTTTGAAAGCTGAAAGGATTTGAATGCAAATTTAAAATTATTATTTTGTAGAAACTCTTTTACAAAAAAAATATGTAATTTTGAAGTTTAACTGAAAATAAAGAAAATTTAGCAATTTATATCTTTTTAAGCCACTGCAATTTAAATGTAAAGTGTCTCAAGAATTCTGTTATCCTTATTCTGAAAAGATTTTAGTTTTCGTAGAAATGCATTAAGGTATTGTTTAGAACTTCAAATGACACTTTATACCTTGGTATTAAATGTAAAAATTCGTTTTAAAATTTTTAAGTAATTGATGTCAAAAGGTTTTATTTTTGTATTCAGCTTCTGAATAGATGTTAAAAAATAGATTAGTAGATGTATATATCATGAATGTTGATTACGTCTAATGTGAGTTTTTTCTTTTTTTTTTTTTATATAAAGTGTAAGATATAAGAAATGTTTATTTTTTAAGGTATCTAAAGGAAATTTAAATATAATTACATTATCCTAACAATGTTTACTAATTCAAAACTTCTATCCACGGAAACTGTACATTATTTCATTTTACTAGGCAATGAAATTAATCAAAGTCAAATAAAAGGGTAAAGTATTAAAGACAGAAGTTTCCAAACACAAATATGAAACATAAAAATGTTGCATTGTTTTTTATATTATAAATTTTTAAAATAATTATTTTATTAATGAAACTTACGGAAATATTCGATTAAATTATTTTCTACATCAAGCGTTCCAAAGTAGAATATTCATGTAATTTATTAAAAGCTACAATTATCCACATGGCGCTAATTTCATATTTTATTTAATTATATATAATTGAAATTGTACGAGCTTTTAGCAATACATACATATAATAATTTGAAGCATAACCACTGTTTCCAACATTAATAATTGGAGGCATAGAATAAATTTATTTCCTCGAAACATCATTTTGCAGTGTACAGTACAATAAAATATTTGCGTGTATAATATCTATTAAGAAATTAGTTCCTTGAATAAATATGTTTACAAATGCTTAAAACTGCTTTAACTTTCCAATGTAGTTTATTTCTAAGTATTTTAAACTATTAATAATTCATAAAAAAATTAAACTGTTGTTTATTTGCTTGGGATTAATTTTAATTGGTTATTTCATTTGTTTTAAGAGAAATAAAATATTTATTAATTATGTTACGCCTATCAACATGTTTTGTTTATAAGAGTCTACAAAAAGATATAAATATATATTTCCTGCTGTTATACATATTTCATAGGTTACAGAGACATTACAACGCTTCATATTTTGCATTTTTGAAATTTTGCTCTAGAAATATAGATGGGAAGTCTCTGATATTGTATATTTATTATTTATGAGTATTTGATAAATAGAACGCACTAAAATTGAATTTTAAACTGTAAACACACATGTAATATCACATTGAAAAACATATTTATTTGTGTTTTACTTAAAACGCATTTTTAGAATTATGGTACACTTTCATCTAAATCTACTCTATACATAAATCTGATTTTTGCACATTATGAAATGAGGTTATTTTCTATACAGTAGATTTAAATTTTTTAATTAATACTCACAAATTTTATATATAGCAAAATATTTGTACGAGGGTGGTTCAAAAGTATTTGTATTAGAAGGCAGATGAAACCATTAAGATAAATTATTGTTACCATTGGGTTTTGTTCTTTGTTAAACGCATCCGAAACTGATTTGACATTTATTCATAAATTAGTTTTGATTTGGTAGTCATTTTCTGCTAAATAAAAATATAATTGCAGTCGCATTGAGTTGTTAGCATCATTTTGGGTCCAGTTGTCATCATTGGTGAGACTATGATTCATTATTATGCACCGGAAATCAAGAAAACTGAAAACGTTCGATAACTGCAAGGGGAATTTCTCCATAAAAGTCGAAGATGGTCTCATCCATTGGAAAAGTTATGACGAAGAATCTTTCAAATGAAAAAGACATTATGAACACAAATAAGAGTAACTGGGACTTAGATAGCTGTCTTGTGAATCATATTGCTTACTAAAAACAAACTGTTCTTGATGCTACGAATACTAACTCTTTGAATTTTTAAGATCTTATTGAATGACCTTCGTATAAAAATTAAAGGAAATTTTAAGTAAAAAATTTAAAAGCTTGAAACTTTTATTGAATTTAATTTTTGAGATTTTCATTAAATAAATTGTGTAAAATGCTATGTTTTTAAGTTCTCTGTAAATTCTTAAAGTTATATGTGAGGTAGAGATTTTATGCAAGATGTAAGTGCATGGCTAACTAATGTAAACACAGCTACTGATTATTTATAACTCATACATAATTATGATTATAAATGCGATTTTACCTACAGAAGAATATATATATATATATATATATATATACGTAAATATACAAATATCCCAATGTTAATACATGACCCCAATTGCTTTTATAATAGTAAAAATATTAAATAATTAAATAATTTACACAATATTAAAAATAATAAAACACTGAATAGATGTTTAATCCTCTGAGAGAAAAACTAATTTAATTGTTAGGAAATTGGTTTGCGAAATTATAATACTTTTGTGCGACATTACATATATATATATATGTATATTGAATATGAAGAAAAATTTATAATTTTCTTTCTCTTTAATTTATTTCATTTTCTAGTATACAGGATATTCTTTCATGCAACATGTGAGAGAAATTTCAATATTTCATACATGTGTATAAAAATAGCACTTCCAAAATGTATTCGTGGTAAAGAAACAGCAGCCAATAACCTTAAAACACACGTCTAGAATAAATAATGCATTCTCTCACTTATAGCCATTTACTTCCACCCTATATTTTAGAGTCCATTCGCAACAAATTTATGAAAGAAAAAAAGACTAGGGAGCATTCTTATCAATGTGTGCCTTTAAGCTAAAAGTATTTTATCTGACTTCCAGTTCCAGTAAAAGCATTTCCTTTTGACTTTAGACACTGAATACTTACAAGAATTGGTTGAAAATCATCTGAGAAAATGTATGTGACCCTAAATTCTATTCTCGAAATCCTTACTCTCACAGCTTGTTTCAGTGTACTGGTTTTCATCTTAGTTAGTGTTTTATGGTATGTGGGTAAAATTATATATTATTTACAATTCCATTTATTTATTACTTTAAACTTGTTTTTATCTCTGAAGATTTACCTTCTTTTATGTTTGATTAGTTAAACATGAAAATACACAGTTAATAGAAAGAAGACTCGAGTATAATTATAATTCTAACCAATTTATTATTTTTTACTTGGTAGAATATTTAAAGTTCAATCGCTAATGTTGTCTTCTGTATAGTAAAACTCCTTGAGCTCGTTTGAACTAAACTGCTGTTTGTAGAAAATGCAACACCATGAAGGAATCATCAGAATCAAATGAAATTCGCAGCAAATGTCAATTATAGGATATTATGCAAATTAATAAAGTTTCAGAGCCATCGCGCGTGCGCGGCACGCGCAGCGCCCTCTGAATTGATGCTGAAAGCGTATAAATAAAGTGCTGTAGCGGGACGTTGAAAAAAGTCTATGATTATTTGTTAGTGGCAAACGTTTAGTGAGACCTGAGTATGCCTCCACGACGGAAGAATAAGAAATTCAAGCAACTTACGGAGTTTGAACGAGGGAGGATAATCGGCCTTCGAGAAGGAGGATTTTCCTATCGCGCAATAGCAGCTCGTATGCAGCGGAACAGTTCCACAGTGATGCGAGTTTGGAAGCAGTGGACCGACGAGCACCGAACAACTCGAAAAACAGGCACTGGACGACAGAAGGTGACGTCAGAGCGCGATGATCGACACCTGCTCCGCATGGCGGTGAATGATCGCACAGCTTCCTCCAGGCAGCTGGCAGCACGTTGGTCTACTGCTACAGGTGTACAATTGTCGGCTACGTCAATTCGTCGTCGTCTGCTGCGCCGTGGATTGCGTGCAAGGGTGCCTTTATACAGGATTCCCCTCACGGCGAATCATCGACGGCTGCGTCGGCAGTGGGCTCTTGAGCACAGAGACAGGCGAGCTGATTGGCACCAAGTTGTCTTTTCAGATGAATCACGCTTCAATTTGTGGACCCATGATGGCCGTGTTCGTGTTAGACGTTATGCCGGTCAACGCTGCCTTCCTGAGTGTATTATTGAACGACATAGTGGTCGAACACCCGGAGTTATGGTCTGGGGTGCGATTTCGTATCATGGACGATCCAATTTGATACGAATTGAGGGTAATCTCAATAGCAACAGGTACGTCCGTGAAGTGCTACAGCCCGAAGTCGTTCCTTTCCTTCAAGGTATCCCTGGAGCTATCTTTCAGCAGGATAATGCACGCCCACATGTTGCGCGGACTGCTCGAGACTTCTGTTCAGCACAACACATGCAACTTCTTCCTTGGCCTGCTTATTCACCGGATATGTCGCCTATTGAGCACGTGTGGGATATGGTTGGTCGGCGTCTCGCTCGTGATCCGCGTCCTGCAGTTTCCAAAGACGAACTTTGGTTGCGCATACAAGCGATATGGAATTCTCTTCCTCAAGCAGATATTCAACATCTGTTTGACTCCATGCCACGTCATATAGCAGCACTTATTGCAGCGCATGGTGGCTGCACCAAATACTGATTTCGGACGCTTAATTTGTTTCTTTTGTTTTGAAAATTTCATCATTTATTTGTATCAGTACAAGTCGTTTCTGCATTAAATTTCATTTGATTCTGATGATTCTTTCATGGTGTTGCATTTTCTACAAACAGCAGTATAGGATTCAGAATATCAATTTAAATCAACTTTTACTTATATACTGAAGTTCGAGTTAGTAGACTAACTGGAATTGAGGGTTTTATCCTTGAATCTTCTTCAGATCTCATTTTAGATTCCTGTGATAGATTTTTAATTGAAGAGCAACGAGAGAACCGGTGTCACACTTTTATTCACTATCATTTTCACTAATACTTTTACATGTCACCATAGCCGCTGTAAGCTATTGGTTGTGGATAAGTTTAGTCGTGGATTCACGGAGTCGTTTCGTTTAGTAATGGATTCTAGCCCTGATGCCTCTAAAGACCCGATGTGTAGCGGGGCTGTTGCACGTTAAATATGGTCAAATTCCAAAATCCTCCTATTGGCACTTCGTCACTTAACCGAAGTTCAAAATTACGACATCTGTCACTGATTACCCTCATGCTGCTTTTCAGAGTGATGTTAACAAGCAATCTCATCATATTCACTAACTTCAAGTCTCTTACTCCGGATTATTCATTTAATCTCTGCTTGTAAACATAATTCATCTAAACTATTCACTAAACTTCATAATTTAATCCAATAAGTATAAATCTGACTTCCTTTTATTTGAGGGGAATACATTTTAAATAATTCTAATAGAAATGTCTCTGTTCCGTATTATGTGTATTTATGTCTTTTCGGCAAGCTTGACATCCTGCATTAACCGCTCTAAACTGCAACTCTAGTGTTTATATAATCAATCATCACGTTTGAATTTTGGTAGGCGAGCATTGGAGCTCGTCTGTTAACGGCATATTGTTGCTTTGTTTTTGTATTAAACGGTGCAACCATTTGTAGAATTCTCAACAAATGTATATAGATTAAAAGAACTTGTCGTTGCTACAAATTCTTCTGTAATATAGTCCGCTAGATTTAATTTACTTCTAACAGATCCTAAGGTTAGTAGTAGTAGGATAATCGTGATACAACCCAATGTCACAAAAATATTTTGAGCAATAGTAGCGTTTCAACCATAAGTCGAATAAAACAACTTTAAATTCTAGATACATTTTCTTTAAATTGTGATACTAATTAGTGTAGTTTAGAGAAACTACAAACTAAAAACTTTTTAATTTATCATACGTTAATCAGCATTAGTAATAAAGGTTATAGGGTATTAATTAAAATAGTATTTCCTAAATTTATGTAGCTGAATTAATGATGACATTATTATTAATTTTGACGTAGTATAAAGTGTATTAAAATTTTTGTTTGCAAGGTATATGACAATGATATTCATCATAAATATATTTTCTAATACAATTATCAGAATCTGGCAGTTGGTTAATTTTTAATGAAAAACAAACAAACAAATGTAGGGCTTAAATGTATCCATTTAGAAAACTAAAGAGAAAAATATCAAAATACTACTGAAGAATTCTCTAATATTGAAATTAGTTCCTTTTTTTACTGCATAGCTCAATAGCTAATGAACTATTTCTTCAAACAGTATAGTCGTTACAGTTTTTCCAGTCAAGCTAATATCCAGATTAATTAATTAATTAAATGAAGTTTAAGACTGGAAATGAATATTATAGGAAAATTCCTTGATTCAATAATTTTATAAAAAAATCTTAGCATTAAAACTATAATAGACTGAGCTATGTAACCCTTATCAAGGAATAGTTAAAGGTTCCAATAAAATAACAATGCTCTCAGATACCAAGTTATCCGAAAACTGCTTAGTATCGACCAATTAAGTTATAATTCTGATAAAAAATTTTTGCTCAGATGTTCACTGTTATTTTATAACAAAAAGAAACTTTATAATTATATAATTTTAGGTGGTATTAGCCTATTTATTTTTGGAAACATGTTTAGTCAAAAACTGTTCCGAATAAATTAAAAATTCTCAAAAATGATATATTCATAAGTTAATTGCGGCTTTTCTTTACTTTTCTCAAAAGCTTAGTTTCATTTATTATAAAAACTAATTTCGAACAATTTATTATTTTTTGAATTCATAATTGTGACGCTGCTCCACTTTGATTAAATAAAAATACGTATTTAAGGAAAAAATAAGTACTTGATTTATTTTAGAGAAACATGAAAATTATTTTAATAAGATATAGTTTATGATAACAGTACGAGAGAGATGCAAGCATTTATTTAAATATCTACCCTTAGAGAATATTTGTAGCCGCCGTAAATTCTAAAGCAATATTTATATTGAAATAAAAATAAACACAAAAATACTAATAAAGGAAAATCTTTATTTTCGTTACTTAAATGTATGCATATATCTCTGAAGAAAATTGAGAAGAATAATTTGTTTCAATTAGAAATTTTCAATCCTAAATCGAAAATTTTAATAGCTTTTACAAAATGACTCGAACAACATCATCTGAAACCTTTAACCAAAATTATTGTTACGGTTTTTATTTTTTCTAAAAGACCAATCTTAAGAATCTTAATGCATAACCTAACTAACCATAACCTTCTTTTACTTAAAATTATTTATTTCTTAATGAAATGAAAATATTTATGTCTTTATTTCTGAAACGTCATTGAAATGATATTTTTATAAGCTTCGTTAAAACTTTTAAAATTTGCAAAATAAGGAATATTTATGAAACTGCTTCGATACGTGTCATAAGAGTAAAAAAGTAAAAATAATTTGCAATGACTGCATAAATATATGATCACATGAAGATTGTGAAATAACATATGTGACTAGTTTTTCTGAAAAAGATTTATTAGTATTCATTTCATTCTAATACTGCAGTCTTTATAGAAATCCTTACTATATATTTCACTCTTCTTATGAATTTATGTAATCTAGAAATGCTCTGTAGATAAAAACTCCTATTTGTATACCATTTTCTTAGATATTCTGCAAAGATTCTTTCAGAAATGTATATTATGCTTATTTTTTATATTTCATATATAAATACTTCGCCTTTAATATTATTCAGTGTACTAATCGATGTCATAAAATTACTTCAGTTTTCATTTCCTCTCTATTAATTCAGATTGTAAGATTTTTATTATAATGTCTTTTATTCTATTATCTGAAGAAATATATATGAGGGATTAATTTCCTTTTACTGGATGAAGGAGAAAATAATTAAGTAGTGAAAGTAAATTACACTTTAAGGACATTATAACATCACTATAAATTAATGAATGTCGGTTGCTTTTAAACATGTAAAAAAGCAACTTTGCGGCCAGTTTATAAATGAAAAAATAGAATATCAATTTAAATATTGAATATTCCATGTATAGTTAGTTAGAAGGTGGTAATCCAGTAAGTTAAATGTGTGTGTTCATTAAGTAATGATAGGAAAACATAGTCACAGTTTCATTCACTCCGAAACTCAGCAGCTTATAAAAAATATAATAATGTGCAAACAGCTCAATTTTTTATCAAAAGTAAAACATTTTAGACAAAAAAAAAATGATTCTTGCAATTAATTTGTGATGGATTCTTCTATTTTATTCATGTAAGAAGATTCACACTGGTGTCCAAAATGAAAGTCAGATATACGTTTTTCATAATAATTCAAAACTTTCCCCAGTAAAATTGATGAACTTTGTATTGTATATATTTTGAAGACAGTGGCACATTGTGTTGGCATATAGTTTGGATTAAATGGCGTTTAGCGCTAGTTTTGAAGTATAATGGGAAATTTGACCATTTAAGCTTCTGGGAATTTAGTCTGCAGTTTTGTGAGTATTATGTTAAGCCCTACAAGTTTGACTGATTGCATTGAGAATGATTTCTCATAATCATCTAGATGGAGCTTGTCTAAGCCAAAAGACTTCGCGGGCCGCATTATATATATATATATATATATATATATGTATGTTTGTGACTGTGTGTATGTTTGTGTGTATGTTAGCTACTACTTTCTCCAACTACTAAACCTTCCCGAGTCCCATTAAAGAAATCAAGATCATTCTGCATTAAGTTTGGAGAAATTTCCTTTTATTGAGTTAGATGTATTTGTACGTATAATAATTTGAAAAACAGTCCTATAGTTACAACACAATGCAAATGTAAAATTATTAGCGGTTAAAAGGCACAGAGCAATAAATCTGTCTGGAACCATATGGTCCTGGGTGAAATATAGTAGGTCTCTTGCAGACAGAATAGCTTCTTCTATTTCGCTTAAATCACCCTTCATATTCCTTCTCGGCTCTTAGTAATGCATTCTTGATTTCATCAGTAATTTTTCCTGGCTATATATACATTATGTATCACCCACTCACACAAAATGACCCATGTGCATTTTAAAATGAATTCAATTTTGTACTTCTTTCTGAACAGGTATATGAAATAAAATTCGTGACGATACTTAATATATTAAGATACTTACCTAACAAAGGGATATGGTGCGAATGACTCATGATAAAATGTTGTTTGGTACTTTTAAGTCATATAAAAATGGATATTTGTGCTTAGATGACCAGTTCCGCAGGCCATAGATTGATATCGAGTAAGTGTCCGGTTGTCCATAGGCCGTTTGTTGACGAGGTCTTGTCATCATGATCCAGTCAAAAACGTTGGTAGACTAGAAACTAGGAGTCAGGAAGTGGCTCTCTGGTTACAAGTGGTACGAAAAGGGGTATCCAGTTTGTGGAATAAATTCCAAATAAACGGTTCTATCACCAGTTAGCTATTCCAAATTCACCCAAGGACAATGATACTTGCACAGGATCATTATTTGGCATTAACTGTACAACGACATAGGCAAACAATGGCTCCAAAGCAATCTCCTGACTTTGCCACTGCTTCTGGAAAAAGAATTTTAATTCAAACATTATACAGAAGCCTGGTAGAGAAGGCCGTTTAAGTCCGAAGTCTAGTGATATGTTTCCCTCTGAGTGAATCACACAGGAGAACTCGTTTGTCGTGGAGCGAACACACCAAGAATGGGAGTGTGTTCTTTTTACTGATGAGTTGAGATTCAGCACAAGAGTGAATTTCCGCGAGTCTGCATCTGGATAGAACGTGGAGCTCGCTATCAACCCTTCAACGTAAGAGAATTTTACCCATTTGGTGGAATATAAATTCTTGTCTGGAATGGAATCATGTTAACAATCGTATACCACTGTATGTCTTTGATGCGGATAGTGTCACCATGCGCTCTATAGGGATGAGGTCTTTGAAGCCCATGTGAAGTTTTTCTCGTGTGCTGTAGGCCAGGAATTCTTTTTATGGCCGATAATACGAGCCCCTTTCCCAGCTCTTATTGCTGTTTATTTTCTGGCAGAAGAAGCTAATCACCATGTGGATTAGAATGCGAATTTTCCGAATCTCAGTTCTGTAGTATATGTTTACGATGACTTAATGAACGCCATTGCTTGATGTCATCTCCCTCTCCCTCTCAGAGCCTTCCAAACGTTAAAGCCATGCTTTTAGATGAATATGATTTATTGTCGTAAGCCTTTTTTGACACACTTATTAACAGAAAGTTGGCTCGTTGTGAGGCTTGTATAGCATAACATGTAGTCTACACTCCGTATTAAGTGAACCTTTCTCAAGAATTAATGCAAAATGCTTTAATCGTTTTCCATTTGAACAGTGTTTTAACTAACCATTAATCTCTTTTCCATATTGCTTTGTTGCTATATTGCGTTCTTCCAGAGTAATATCTCTCTGTGCCGAATTCAGTTACAATAAAGCTAATATTTCCACAATTATCACATATTTTATGTTTGTGACCTTAATTTTGGATATCAATGCAGTTTAACTTGAAACTATGCATACGAGTTTTTTCCGATCATTAAAAATGGTAAATTTCATGTTTTTTTCGGTAAAAGTATTTCTAACGTAAAAAAACTGTATTATTGTTAGGGTTTTGCTTTCAGATTATGTTTTTTGATTATTTTCGTTATACCAAGAATATGGTTCTAAGCCTCGCGTGCCAGGGACTCGTCAAATTCTCTGAAATGCTAAGCTTTATAACTGCACTCCTATTATGTCCCAATTATACCGACCTAGCTTCGTCGCCGCCCATAAAAATAATGAGAGGGGTTGAAGAATGCAAAAAAAAAAAAAAAGGAAAAGAAAACCTCTGAGCGTTTGAGGATGGTGAAAGAGGAATATATAAATATATATATATAAGAGTTAAGCTTTTTGAAGTGATAAGCTCTTCTTTATCGTAACGAGTGAGGTAAGGAATGATCTCTCATGCGAAAGAAGTAACAAAGTAGGAAACTAAAAATTGCTGTAATTGGAGGGGAAATATTAAGAAATGACTAAAAATGATGAAAAAACGAGCTTATTCATAGCTATATGTGCGTAAATAAAATCTTTAAGAATTTTTGATGTAGAAAGACATGCTCATCAGGACAAATGGGTACAGTCAGCACAATAATTGTTTCTGTTGAGCATCCTTCTTATGACAAAAAAAAGGTCGTTTGACAGTATTTCTCGTAACTGTTCAAATGCATACGCGTCTAAGTTTTGAGTGATCATCAAATTCTTGTTCAGTGGTAAAAAAGCATGTAACGCAGTTTAAGTTGTTCTATCTCAGAATAAAGGGACATTTTTTTGGCTAGATTTAATGCATTTTAGGTATCCTTCATTAACATTTATTATTCCTTTTTTTTTTTTTTTTATAAAAGGAATTTCTAAAAGTTATATGATTCTGTGATAATTTTTAATTAATGTATTAATATAAAAATGATTATTTACAAAGCATTTGAATTGTAGAGTAAAGTAAAATACTTCAAAAGGTTTTGATAACCATATTACAAAATTATACAAAAGTGATTTCTTAAGAGAGACGTAAAAATATAAAACTGGAAAAATAAAGCGGATGAGAAAATTACTTCATATAGTTTTGTTCCACATAGGAATACAATACATTTAATATTATATTAAGATAAATATATATTAATTTACTAATAGTTTGCGTAAATAAACGTCATACTTTATTAACTTTTAGAGAGACTACATTCAAATAGAAAAATAACTGTTTTGAAAATTCCTTTAATGTTTAAATATTGCAATGAAAATTTAGACTTATTTGATATCATAAAATATTTGAAAAGGGCAAGAACCTTAAGACTATACAATTATTTTTTATGTTATAAACGTATATAAAAATCAATTAATCTGCTATTGAAAAAAATTAAAATTTTTATCATAATTTTATGATAGTAAAATATATTATGGAAAATTACATAATTATCAAAGTAAAACTCAGATATATTTTTGTTGTTTTGTGTATTCTTTCCTTGAAAATTTTTATAGTAAAAAGTGTTCTTATGATTTTAAGATGAATTAGTTTACTCAATGAATACGATACATATGTTATACTTTTTTCAGTTTCTAAAGTTATACATTTTTCTTAAGCTCTAAATTGGAAACATCAATGAATTTTAAATTATAAATTCTTTTTAAATATATAATATATTTAAAAATATTATATTATATATATTTAAGTATATTACAAGCTCTGAACACATGAAATTACTTATAAAAATATTATAATTCTGCGATTTTCAAAGAGGTAATACGTGAAATAACGATAACTGAATCTAAAGATGGTATAGATGAAATGACTGGATGATTATAAAGAAGAAAAAATTCAAAAATATAGCATTTTTTTTCATATAGAACTGGCATAATTAAGGTATTAGTAATGATAAATTATCATGAAAACGGAAAATAAAATCCCTAAGTTTTTCTTAAACTTATTTTTTAAATAGCATCATAAAACAGAATTTATGAAAAGCTTAAAGCTTAATATAATTCCAGACATATATAATTATAAAAGCTTAATATAATTCCAAACATTTTTGCATTGTAATGATTTATTTATAGCATACTGATGAAGTTATATGCATTAGCTAATACTAAAACTGATTGCTCATTTAAATAGTTGCTACCCATCGGACTGGATGCATAATTATTCATTGTAATTATTTCATTCCGATGTGAAATAAGATATCTTGAGGTAAACAAATTAAAGTTATATTTTTCCTTCTACTATCTGTTTGATAGGGTTGAGATCAATATAATAATAACTTCTTCCGTACCAGTTCATCTAAAACAGCGAAAAACATCCAAGTCAGAGATCCACCTGAAACCCATTCTTCGTTGTTGCAAGCTATTGAGAGTTGTTTCCCCTCTCAGCCTTCACTAGTTTATAACCTTCCTTAAAATAAATCATATTACGGAAAGCTGTACACTGAGCGAAAAGTGTGAAAGCATCTCCTACACACTTACCCTATTCCTGTTTTGGTATTGGGAGCAAGCAAAAGTCATTCACCACCACATCCGTCCCAGAGTTACCGAATCTTCCTACCGATAACCAGGGTATTGGGATTAAAATAAGAACGAAAGAAATTATAGATTGGACTCAAAATAAGAACGACTCCAGAGGAATCGGTTCTGAAAAAAATTCGAAACAAACAAGGAACAAATGTTGGGAAGAAAGCACTGATCAAGATATGAACGAATCGAGGCGAAATGATTCTGAAATTCCACGACACTTTCCATTATAAAGACTTTCGGGTGGTTTTAAATTATTCAGGCTCGTTTCATATTTGATTTCTGCATCCAAATAGAAACAAAACTGACTTTTTTTCTTCTTTTAATTGTATTTTTATATTGATATTTTAGAAGTAACACGAGGGCTATTTGTGTTGAATCTTATAATTTTGAACTTCTATGAAATGTGACAAGGACGACACCTGATCTGGCACCTCCCCTCCAAACTTTCACACTACACTTAAGGAGGACTCATATATATATATATATATTGAGTCCTCCTTATACACTCCTTATATATATATTTGTGTATTTTTATAAGCAAGAGCATAATACATTATATTATATACATTGCATACTAAAATATTAGATGCTGACTTTTTCAAATGTTATTTTTAAAATTATATATTTATTACTTTTACTTAAATTCGTAATACACTTTATGATATGAAAATGAATTCAAATTATTTTTACCTGCATTTACTTCTAATTATCTATTTATTTATTTTTTTTTGTATGAATATATATAAAAAAAAATGCTTGTATTGAGATATTACCAAATATACTTTATTTTCCTAATCTACTGATAAAATTAGGAAATAGTGTTCTATTTAGTATTATTTTACTACATAACGTGATAAATATTTTTTTTGAAAAATCAATTCATTTGACATTTCCTTAAATGTGTAAAGTAATCAAATATGTGTTTACATATGTGTGTACACATGTATATTATTATATAAAGTTAAATTCATTCAAAAATGCTTTTAAGGTATTGTTTCACGATTCTAAAGAACAAAGGAATCAAGGAACATGTTCAAGAATAGTTCTTTAAAATTAAACAAGAACATATAAGAACATTTATTTCTAAAACTACATATTTTTACTTCCCTAATTTTGAACTGAAACAATGTTTTTGAGAAACGTTTTGTTTTAAATTCCCTCTAAGACATAATAGAACTGGACATAAGACATTAAATATGAAGATACTGAGCCCATATAACTCAAGAGAGACACTAAGCAGACGCGAAATGGTTTCATCTGAAAAATAGTATTATTTCTGTACCCGTTTTACCACTTTGGAATTGGATTTGTCTCGAATATTCAAGGAAAGAGAACCCAGTTTTTCATTCCAAGAATGAGAACTATGATTCCTCCAATATGTCAAACTAGTTTGACTGAAATACCATTCCAAAAGGCAGACATTAACTACAAGTAGACTTTCTGCTGAGGGCTTTATTCCTGTCAACTACAGAATATGTATCGTTATCATTTGTGGCTTTGATGAAGTGTCTCTACGCAATAGAGAGGGATGCAGCACGTGATCTTCTCCATGTTGCTTATTTTATCAAAAGATATTCTTCATCTAAAAATATCTATAGTTTCTAGAGTGTAGATGGTATAATATGCATACCTTGTTAAATTTATGGATGAAAATTTAAAAATCATTGACTTAAATACGATTTTTTTTATGTACTTTTGAATTCGATTACAATTTTGTTCATATTTTTGAAGAATATACTTTTCAAAGGACATAAAATAAGATAAAAAGCATATAATCATAATATAGGAATTCTTAAAAACAGTTGAACAATATACATTTAATCCTGAGAAAACGAAATAGCATATGTATGATAAATGAATTAATAACATATGATACAAGATTCTAAGGAAATTAAATTTAATAACGTTACTCTCCATTACACGCATAAAAGGCACGTGTTCACAGCTTATCAACATTTTTCTCGTACATTTTACATTTATATAAATAAAACGAACGAGAGAAAACTTGATAAGCTGTACACTCTAACACTGATGGTAGAATGTAAAAATCTAAAATATAGATATTGATCACTTTGTCTTTATGAGAGGCACATATATCAGAATATTGATGCATTGCAAATACTACATTTGACATTTATTGCTTCAATAATTTTAATCCAATTTTCAAAAAGTTACATTTCTAAATAATCACTTAAATGAAAACAATAATTTTCAGGAAAAGTATTTTTGAAATTAAGAAATTGTCTTTTTTAAATTTAGATATTATGACTTACTTCATTTAAATTACCTTTAACAATTTTAAAGAGGAATTTAATGGCAAACATACAAAAACTTCTTAATTTTAACTAATAAAAAAGGAGAAAATTTAAATTCAACTTAAGTAGCTAAAGTTATTATTACTTTGGAATTCTAAAAAAAGAAGCAATAGTTCAGTTATTTTACATAAAAATGTTATGGAAAGCTATTTTGATTCAATAGGATTTTTAAATTATTATTTACTAGTTTAAAAACTTTTTCATGGTTAAATAATTTCAAGTTTATAATTAAATAAGATATTAAGTTATGAAAGTGACATTTATTGAATTATTTATTATTGCATGTAAATGCTATAATTGAAATATTGTTTCTGAATGTCCTTATTGGAGGCAATATGAGTGCTATTGGTGACGCGTCTCATATTTTGAGCCACGGCCGTGTGACTTTCATACCTCTCTTATGCGAGAACATGAATGAATTCCGGTACACGATGGTCTTTATTGACATCTGGTCTCCAACCCACAACTCGACAGAAAGAACGCCAGCCAATAGATCGTGATCATAACCAATCGGCAACCATGGCCCTCGAACATTTATTTACTGTTATGCTAGCATCTACCAGGTTAAGGAAAATGACGTACAAAAATGCCCATTTGATTTTTCCTCCTTGCCTCTTCAAAATATTTTACAGTTTTGAAGTAGTTGAAAATTATTTCCTTTTATGTTAAAATGTTCTAGATGTATATAAACTACTTAGCAAAATACCAGTGTATAATATGTTGAAGTTTTCTCCCAATTTTCATTTAAATTTATTCAATTTAAAATGCACTGGTGTAAAACAAAGTATTAGCTAGATTTTTATACATCAAAAATTATTTTATCTTTATTTATCTAACGTAAAATGTAAGATATGATTGAATTGAAATCACTGTTTGAAATTATTCATATGCTAAAAAAATTTCAAACATAAAATAAAGGGTTTCATAATAAAACAATTCAGTTGAAAAGCAAGGGAAAATAATTAAAAGAAATAATTATTGACGTATGAAAATGAATTAATGGTATTAAGATTTAAAACTAATTAATTACTTTTTTACTGTTTAAAAGCGTCTAAACTCACTTTTTTGAATATTTGCTGTTCAATAATTATCCATGATAACACAAAATCTACTATCTTATCTGTATGAAAGTAGTGTTATTAAAGAAGTAAGACAAAAAAAAAGTGAAGAAGATTGAAAATTTTTTCTAGAGGTGTTAAATAATATTTCAAAGATTTTTCATTTTTGTTTTCAGTATTTTTTATAATAAGTAGAAAAGCCTCACTAGTTAATTATTCAGCAAATATTTATTAAAAAGAAAAGGAAAAAAAATGCGCATTATAAGCATTTTAATACTAAGATGAATATATATATGGTTTTTTTTTATTTAACAAATTGAATTTTCCTTTACATGCAAATAAAGTCAATTAGACATAGTGTAATCAGGATACAATGATTTTAAGTACTATATCCATTGTTTGAAAATCAAACAGAAACATTACTGTAAGCAATAAACTTAATGTATATCATTCCCCACATATTTATTCTTTATAGAAAAGATATTCTGACCCGTAGACTCATATCATGAGAATAAAATAGCAAAGCATTTAGATTGCGTTTAAACTGCATGAAATTAAATTAAATGTTCAGGAGTTTACTTTTTTAGTAACCATTTAATTGTGTGTAGAATAAAAAAGATAACTATTACTAAATTTTAATGAAAAAGAATGTTTAGTATCATGCATTTTTGAGGATATGTAGCATTTTTGTTATTACAAAATCTACAATATATATCAGTTTTAAAAATTCGTTGATTAGAATTAATGTGAATTTTTATTTTTACACATTTTAAGTTAAAAACTTAATAATAGTTTTTTTTGTAGTACCAATTACAGTATTCAACACATATAATTTAAGTTTACATATTATATATATATATATATATATATATATATATAACACGATATTAAGATCTGGAAATAAAGCTGGCCCTTCCATTCACTCCAAGCATTTATCCTCAAGTTATTACCAAATATGCCTATTTCTGGGAGGCTAGACATTACTATCCGTAGGATAAATTCAACACCAATAGCACAAGTACATCGTGTGATATATGTAAAAAGATCTTGGTCAAAAATCTCACAGCAGTAATGGTTCTTTTATGGAGCAAATGTGGTTGAGAATGACCACCCAGAAACAATCCAGCCCAAACAATGATTCCCCCTTCCCTATAGCTATGTATTTCATTTGTGTTAGACTGGTAGTATATGATGCCTAGCTTCTTCCAGTCATGTGATTGCTTATTAACGTCACATTGGGAAGCAAGACGAGGACAGTTGACGACGGACCTCATAATTTTAAGCCTCGGTCAAGTGACGGGTACAAAAACTGAGCTGGCATCTCTTTCTCCAAACGTCCACGCTACGCGAATGGGAGGTCTTGTGGCCTCGACCAGATTTAAAGCGAATAATCTCGCTACACGATGAGTCTTTAGCAGCATCAGGGCTGGAATTTGCGACTCGACATAAACAACTCTGATCGGGTGTCCTTCACCATGCCCACTAGGCTACTGCAACCACAAGCATTCTCAAGATCAGTACACGATGTAAAATACTTTGCAAAATAATCTGGAACTTGTCTGTGAGTACATAATCTCATTACTTTCTATTCCCTGTAACGTGCTCTCCTACCCATCATATATATATTTACTTATGTGTTATAGATGAAAAGGAAAGCGTACAAAGGGTCATTTTTTATAGAGTGTTTGGTAGTGAAGACGCCTGCTCACTGAGGTGGTAGATATTGTCTTCCATATTGCAAGACAATAATCTGAAACCCTATAGTATTCCTCCTACTTCCAGCCGAAGGAGTTAAAAGCCTTTCTTATGCTTGGTCTGTAACCAGTGTGTAACCTGAAGCAATACTTGACCCTAAATTTTAGAAATCACAATGTACTCTTAGTCTTTGGACCACAATACGAGACGTTTCATGTATCTAAATATACCAGCTTATTATAATCCCCTTTCTTTCAATTGCTGCCCATCTTAACTAAACGGATGAATGACATCTGTTAAATTGGAACAACAATATTTTAATATCAACCATTTTAGATCAATAAATATAAAAAAATTCCACACAAATTAAAAAAGTGGGCTATTCAAAATTTCTCAAGACTTTCATATGATTAATTCTTGAAAAATAATGATGCATGTAAATGTTTCATGAGGTATTACGGAAATTATTCTGGATTATTATTTTGGAAAAGAACCTATTTCTTATCTTGATTTTCATTCCTTTAATAGTGAACTTTCCCAAATCTGGTTGTTCCAGAAATGTAGAGTTCAGTTTATTTACATTTGAGGCAGAAATGGAAATGGTTTCTTGAAATTTCGCATGAAAAGGTGTTCACATTGATTATGGGATGACATTCGTGATAAGCAACCTAACCTGAAAAATAATTGATAAAAATATGGAGTGTGAGAATTAAAAATTATTCAATTTATGATTAAATTTGAAGTGAGTACTGTAAAATCATTGAAACATAATTGTCAGAACTATTTGAGTTAAATTTTAAAGAGATATAGTATAAAATAAATTTTGAAATGTAAAAAATATTCGTAAGTTCAGATGTCATTATAAACGGTCACTACGAGTATGAATAAATGCAATAAATAATTTCGAAATTCTTAAATGCTTATCATCGATGACTTTAAGCGCCTGCGGTAGCTTAGTGGTCATGGCTTCGGATTCGTGGCCGGCGGTTTTTTTCAGTTGTAGGTTCGATCCAAAGCCACTAAAGACCCACCGTGTAGCCGGGGCTGATGCACCTTAAATCTGTCGGGCCCCAAAGTCCTCCCGTGGCGTAGTGTGGAAGTTAGGAGAGGGGGTGTCATCCTCGTTACTTGACCGAGCTTCAAAATTGCGAGGTCCGTCACCAATAGTCCTCTTGTTGCTTCTTGATTAATTAAAACTATACTGAAAAATCGTTGTCTTCAAAAACTTTTAATTATTGTTTCTACTATTTTTTTTATGTACTCTAGCGAATTAATCGGCAGAAGTATAAAGATTTCCTAAGTAATTATTTTTATTAACAGAAATATTTCTCGACTGAACTAAATATTATTATTTCATTGTAAGATTCATATTCAGGCTCATTAATACACATCTTTTAAAATATTGAAACATAACATGAAATGAACTTAAAATAAACTCTTATTTAAACACTTAATATAATAAAGGGTTTCATTTATTATTGTCATAAAATTCGCACAAAAGTAATATAATTTACTTAATATTGCGATAAATTTATCATATCAAATTTCAAGACATTTTGAAACCTTTGTTTACATAAAGGGTTCATTTATTACCTGGTGTTTATTTAATAGATGGTATGTGGATATTTAACACATTATTTTTAATTTCTGATGAAATGACAAAATGTTCTTCATAATTAATATCGATCAATATTGTGATAGGAAGACTAATTACTACAGTTTAATTTTTTGTTAACGTCTTTCAAACAATTCTTAGTGAAATGGGGAAAATTTTGGACAGTCAATTTCCTTTTCTATAAACTGCGTATGCTTTTAATTAATGTCTGAGGTAAATTAAGTGGTCTTCAGTGAAATAAACAAGTAATATAAATCAAAATATGTTGTGTCATAGTACTTTTTATAATATTCCTTAATACTTAAGAGATGCTGTAATCAACAGTACAAGCTCTCTCTCATTCGTCCTAATAATTCTAGAAAAAGTAAATTGAAAGTATTTAAGTTAAAAGAGTTTAAATGCCAAAAACTCAAGTTCGTGAAATAGAGTTTTTGATTACAAATGATGAAAACTAGTTAAATATTGCAAAAAGAAACTTAAATAACTCCCTTGAAAATTTTCTTTTTCGTTGAATAGAAGAAATAATTACTTGGAATATTCTAATTATAGTTAGACATACAATCTACTGGATTGTAAGGAAGGAGATCATATTAAAATTTCAATTAGAGTCCTCGTAAAATCCACATTCCTCGAATACATAGAAATTTGAGCAGTTGAATTGATATATGTATTGATACATATAGAATTCATTTATATCTTTAAAATTATTCTTATTGGACATCATAGACGGTGACAGTCCGGTAGCAAATACATTATTTGACGCTTGCTTACATCAAAGAATATTATGTGGAAATATGAGAATGACTTTTTATTTAATAATGGGGTAAGATGGGGTAGTGAAACATATTAAGATACTGATTCCAGGGTCGTCCCTTTAACTTAACACAATTTTTTATGTTTAACAACCAATTACCCGCAGTGGAGCTTAATGTGGTGTTAAGCATATAAATTTGAGCTAATCTATATTAAATCCATTTAGATCCTATAGACAACTGTGATCTGTTTCTTAGTATTATTCAGTTCAATTGAAAAACTTTAGTAAAGGCAGATATTTTTTTTTTTATCTCAGCTACCTGGATGTATAAGGGAAGTTAAAATTTTATCGATCATTTCTAACAATATGTATGACCTCGTAGTACCATTTCAAACCTTTGATCAGATTAAAAGTGAATGAATCGAGAGCAATCAATCATACTCCCACCCCAATGAATTGACATTTATTACGCATTGCTGGAAATTGAGGGTGAATGGCGAAATCACAGGGCCTAGTATTAATTTTAACGATGCACATGTCAAAATAACGGACATGAATATCATAAGGTTAGGAAAATTCATGAATATTTTAAACTCCATGTATATATTCATTACTAATGTGGTAGCTGACAATGTAAGCGAATGATAAATTTAAAACTCATAAATGTGATTTAATATACGCTTATTGTAGCTTCAACATATGATTATTTAAACTAGCTATAATTATTGATTGCATTAATTTATTTCAGTATTAGATACGATGGTGTACTTTAAGCGAATATAATTTTGATATTCAGTAATGAAATAAAGTATTCTAATTTACTCCAGTCTAAAAATAGATAAGTACAGCATATTTTTTTTTCAAAAGCAAATCAGGTATCAAATATAAATAGATGGATTTTTTTTTTCATATTTAAATATTAGTGCAAGCCATATTTTATTATTTACAATATATACGGCACAATGAGAATTTTCGATGACAAAAAAAAATAACAGGATAGATATTACAATTACTGGAAAAAATGATATAATATAACCGAATATTCAAAATGAATGTAAATGTATATTTCAACAAATATAATTATAATATGCAACTAATTAGAATGGAAAAAATATTTTAATGAAAATATAAGTAAAGGAGAATCAATCATCAGTGAGTTCCTAAATCAAATGCTACTTCATAAATTTTACACATTCTTTGGACCATTTTACTCTTTTACCAACCAGTTAAGTGTATGCATCACATTACATTTTATATCCAACCAACTAATAACTAAACAACAGTTTAGTTATTAGTTGGTCTGCACGTGCTGTTATTTGCATTTCGAGTGTTTGATATCTATCTTAAAGCATTTTTTTGTGTAAAGATTGTTTTACCTTTCTACTCATATTTTTGAGTCTTCATGTCTTGGAATTCTTAAAAGTAATTACCTAATATTCCCAGTTTCCAACTCAAAAGCAAAAAGTTCATTCCTTTTTTTCTGATCCAAATCCTATGTATCCTTTTATTTATTAGATCATGCGCTCATAAAATCTGTTTAATCGGCTTTAAAATATTCAGAAATAATCCCTATTAAAATGATAGACGTCAGAGAGGTTCCCTCAGAATCCCTTCATCTTGAACCAATCCATATGACGAATGTATTCTTCAAGAAAGTCATCAACAATGAGAACTCTGGGTGGCTTCGAATTATCGTCCATACAAGGGAATTCCAAGCTTGCAGCAACCCGAAAAAATTTCACATAAACTTCAATTAACTCAACCCTATAGGTCTGTGCGGTGTAACTACCCGCATTATAGATGTGCAGTGGTGTACGATTGCCACACATGATGCTACCCCAAACAAAGATTTCTCTTCCTCCAAATTTGTCAATTTCCCTTACGTTGTAGGGATGATAGTGAGCTCTCCATTCTCTAACGATGATTACTCACTGAGAATCACTCTGTGAGCTGAATCTCAAGTCATAAATAAAAAGAACACGCTCCCATTCTTGGTGTGTTCGGATCCGCGATAAAAAAAAATCTCTCCTGTGAGATACACCCAGAGGGAACTACTGGACATTGACTATTGGACATGGACGTACAGGGTTCTCTCTGTTAGAAGTATGTATACTGTTTGCCTGGATATTCTTGTTCCTGAATTTGCAGTAAAATTCTCAGGATGTTGTCTGCCGATGTTATCGTGCACTTAATTCCAAGTAGCTATCCTATACAGGTGTCGTCTCTCTTGGGTGGCCTTACTGAAATTTCGTTACTGTACTGGAAGTCGTAAAATTATATTCGAAAAGATAAGAAAGCAAGTTATTGACAACCGTGCTGACCTATCTGGTGAGGAGAAGTTGAAAAGTCAAAGAGGCAATCTGAACCATAGTTTTAAACTGAAATCACATTATTTATGATCAGAGTACTAAAGTTAAAGTAGAAAAAAAGATTTTGGAGAAAACTAGTTGCTTAATAAATCTAAATGAATAAGAATTAAAGATAAAATGTACAATTAAAAGAAGAAGCAAGTGAAAAATATTAAAATGTGGTCTCATTATGTATATACATTCTGGTTTGATACATGACTCAGTACAAATAAAACAAAGAAGCAAAATCCCAATGTATAAACTTAGAATTGCAAAAATCCTAATTAAATATAAAATTATAATGTGTTTAATTGTATGAGTGATTAAATAGTTTATAAATATATATATATATATATATATATATATATATATATATATATATATAATTCGTTTTCTTCGCCTAGGAAAGTGTATTTTAATTTTTACAAAACGCTACTGAAGTATGAATACAAATTATAAAAGGGAGTAAGAATTATCTAAATCTTGATTATAGCTAGGAAAAATTGTTTAAGTTGTAAATATTTCTCAAAAATTTTGGCTGCATAAAAATCATTGATCTGAAATATATCAATTTTAATTTTGATGAAAAGAATGCTTAAAGAATTCATAATTACATCGAAACGTGTTGTTTAGAATCCGTAGAATAATAGATTAAATAGTAGTAAAATGTATTTCACTTTGAAATTACCTAATTCGACTCAAATGTCATTTATTATAAATTATAGTGACTGCATTCAAAAGGAATTTAACTGAAACCGAAAATATATAAAACGCTTAGAAAAATAAATTCAAGTCTTTTCCTAACCTTGCCTTCATAAAATGTCTTTTGTACACTAGATTCTGCTCGAGCTTCATTAAATATTCATTTGGTAAATTTATTTATAATTTAGGAAAGAGGCATGTATGGTTTGTGTTGAAGTTCTAACTCTGCGGTAATCTTCAATTTATAAAATGAATTCATTTGGATTGAATATTCAGAAGCTAGGTTCTCATCCGGTTTGTGTACACTAGCATAGAGTGAAAATCCTTTCATGTGTTCTATTTGGATAGCATTCAAAGTCGTTTCTTAACCACGTGTCATCACGCAGCAGCAATTCAGTTAAAGCACGTCTAGAAAGTTGAACGGAGCAATCGAGGATGGCTCAGTAAAACATTCTTTTAGGCACCAAAAACTGTGGAACTCTGCCTTCCAGCAATCGATTCCCATCGTTGTATTGTGTGTCCTTGCAACCCAATAGGCAATGGTAAGTGTTCCAAGAAAAAAAAAAAGTTAGGTGAAAGGGTTCGATGCGCCTAACCTTACTTATAGCTCAACGTTGAATACCATTTGGCCGAAAATAAATTCCACGAAAGAGGTTTCTCTACTTTCTTTTTATTCACGCGAGTAATACAGATAATCTTAAACAAAACTTTAGCGAGGGCTTTTAAACTGGGCGAGATAGCTTAAATGGAACGTTCTGTAAAAGGAAATTTTTCTCGTTGATTTGGTTCACAGAAACAAGTAAATAAAAAAAAAAAAAAACTAGAACTACTTAAAATAAGAATAATGGAAACATTGACTTATTAATTTTTTAATGGGGCGTTGAATGTTAGTTAAGTAATTTCTATATTTTTAAAATAAATTACCTTTAATCGAGCTTCAATTTTGCATTAAAAGAAACTTGTTTTGGGGGGCTTATTTTGTTTAGGTATGTGCAGGGATCATGACCTCAAAGCACCCTAATGATCTTCCTCTTTCTCATGAGGTTTACCGTTTGTGATAAGCACAGATGACGTGCCCCCAGGATACCCTAACGAACCTTCTCTATTTTCAACTTTCTTTCTAGTCAATCAAATTTGTGCCTTTTTTTTCTACATTTTCAAACGTTTAGATCACAGTTACATCTTTTGGGCCCAGCATGGACGTATCTGGCTCTTAAAGCATTAAACGCCATTAACTCTCACTCACTTACTTAAGAAAATATTATGGTTTTAAAGTTATGGTTATTCCTTTAAACCCATTTCCAGCTAATTTTACAAGCGATCTATATTTTGTTTAAAATATACCTAATAGCAAAAGTAATGAAGTACATATTACATAAAAATATTAAATAAGACAAGTTAAATAATTAATAAATATCTTGTATCAATTATTTCTATTTAATAAATCATGAATAAATATGCAAATAAAATGTATCATATCGAAGAAAAGCGCAAGGTTTAAAGTTTAAATATTTTTTCCTAACTTTGTAAAGCTTTTACTTGGAAAGAACATGTATCATACCTCATTCTCTTAAATTTTCATGAATACATATTGATCCACTGATATTTTAAGATAATGGTGTAGCACTCCTCTCTATAATTTACAATTAAAATGTTATTTCACTGATATTAATTATGCATAAGTCATTGTGATTTGCATGCTTATTAGAAATAGTTACCACTTGCATCTGCTTAATCCACCTCCCTAACATGTATTAACGTGTACGCAAAATAATATAAAATGTTATATAAATATATATATATATATATATATATATACAAGGTACCTTAATCACATACATATATAAGAGAAATTTTGGCTAACTATAAAGAATTATAAATTTATTAATTTATATCTTATGAAAAGTTTAAATTTACTATTAATCGAACTAAAAGGAAACTATATTAGTTGTAATGGTAAAAACCATAAAAAGAAATAAAGTTTATACCTGAAATTGGTCAAGCTAGTAATTGTTATATGAAGGGGAATCTTTGTTAATAACGGGATTATTGATAATATTTATGACTACAGAGATAAATACTGTTTCAAACATAATAAAGAGCTTTCTTTTGGTAGTAATTTAAATATTTTCAGAAACATTTTATATAATGACATACTAATAAATATCAAATAAGTTAATTTACCAATCAATTTTCAAAATTCTCCATGTCTTACTTTTTTCTTTCTCTCAATACATTTTTAAAATAATTAGCCGCCTAAGAGAATATTGTTTCAGGCGGGGCATTTTGGGGTACGAGATCACTTTTCAATTTAAAATAGTTTTTTTTTTTTTTTTTTTTTTTTTTTTTT
>BMAW01008091.1:0-33097 GCA_019974015.1 Nephila pilipes | reverse complement strand
CTCGAATAGCGGTTAAAACAGAACAATTGTTTTTACTAATTAAACAATCTTTATAATAAGTACATAAATTAAAGATTGTAATAGGTAAACAAATTCTTCTTCGAAACAGGTTCAAAAATAAGAAATATAATACAACAGTTTTTTAAAAATAAATTTCACCCCACTTACTCTAAATTTATATCACGTTATTGAAATCCACATAAGTTTAGAGTAATATATACATATATTTTAATTTCAAGAGTAATAAATGTTATGGGGCTATTAAAGACAAAGTAATTCTTTCTTTCCTTTTAACTGATCCACTTTTCAACTAGTGTAGAAGTTTCTCTTGATGTAATTGGTGTTTCTAACGATAAGTACGACCCAAATAGAGCAATATCTTTTCCTGACCTATCCGTACTATGAGTTTGAAATGGGATTTGGGTAAATACCTTTAACGTTTCTTTATAAAATAGCAGCGATTGTTTTGTTTAACTGATTTAAATGTATTTTGGATGTATCACTAGCTTTTGAACATAAAAGTCTTACTGATTACCTAAAAGAAAATAATAATAAATTAAGTATGTATGAAGTTTTAACTAATTATCAAGCTGTAATTTTTTTTTTTCTTTTGTATCATTCATAAGTTTATTTCACAACTGGGATCAAAGTAGTGTCTTTTGCATATTTCCTTGACTTCAAAAAGTAATCCAAATTAAAATACAATGAAAATTTATTTACTAGAACCAGCAAAAAATAATGCTATTTTCACTAATTTATTAATGATGACTCAAATTAAGGAATTTATGTTGTTCAGAAAAATTTTCAATTTAAAAATTTGAAAGGATAAATCGTATTTTGGAAAGGTACGTCTCTTAAAAGGTTATAAAAACAAAAGAATCAATTACAAAATTAATTGAGTTTGCTAGATGTTTTTCTCGTTGATGTTTACTTTGCTCTGCACATGACAAATGGAATTTTAAAACAACCCTAATATTTTTGAATACAAGAAAATGAAAACAGCTATTATCTCGTGTAAAGTCTTTTTTAATTGAAATAAAATTTACAATTTCCTCCTAATGTGAATTGCAGGAATTTTAGGTATTTATTTTATGTATATATATTCTTGTTTATAAGAAGGTGAATTATAAAATACCCGATTTTCGAATGGGAAATGAAGTATTAGAAACAAAAATTCGGATTAGGTAATTGCTTGTTGCATTGTATAATGATCGATTTTTCTTTTTCTAAAAAGTCTATGAGTATGATACAATTCGCATCTCAAAAAAAAAAATCATCATCTCAGTTTTCAAATCGATGTGACCATATTTTCTTGTTTCGGAACAGATACATCGAAAGTAACTCATTGCTTTGACTCTTGCTTCGTTTTCGGTGCATGAATGGAATCCAGGCCACATAGAAGGTGACAACCGAAAAATATAACAAAAACTGGAAAAAAAAGCAGCAAGCAAAACTATCCTATGACTATATCAGATTTATTTTGACACTATTTAACAACATATTAGAGTTACAATTAGTGTCATAAATTGATTAAATACATAATTTTATCACAAGCACTGTTGATTTAGTACATGTTAGTGAGTGATAGTGGTAGTTCTACAGAGAAATTTATTCTTCTCTGTCCTTGTTTCTTAAATTTCAAAGTAATTAGAAATAACAATGTATTTCCTGAAAAGTATTTCCATATTAAAAGTTTCTTTTGTTTTTGATATACCTTCCTGACTGTAATATATGCTACACAAAACAAGAATGTTGTGGTTCGTCAGGATTGATTGGAAAATGTTTGAAACCCAGCATGCTTTACTTTCTAACTTCATGTAGGCATCTGTGGGGATGTGGAAATATATATTCAAGAATATCTACATTTCTCCCTTGTGTTTACCTTCTAAAACCTTAAAGGCATCATAAACGTGTCACGCAATCGACGAACTTCTCTTTCCAACGATCAAAATTTGTAGCGAGAGACAGTAAAGGATTCAATCATTCGTCTGCACGATCAGTTCACTTACATTTACAAAATACTCAAGATAATTCCATAGTAAATTTTACTGGTACATTCTCTTACCTCACATGGTATTGTAAAGAAATACAATTCCTTAAAGAAGAAATTACATTATAACATTAAATATGAAGTATTCATATAAATAATCCTTCTAATCAAAGCTAGTTAAATTCGGGTTGCAAATGTAAGCACAATTAAAAGATCTGTGAGTGCACCTTCCCTTTGTCGATAAACATTGATATAATAAAATACTATAGGTTTTTTTTTCAATATAAAAGATTAAATATAATAATAATTTCAACATATATGCCAGTTTATAGTACAATCTATGTGACGTGGGATTATTAAATATGGAGACTGAAGCTGCTACAGAAGAGGTACGCATGCTCCAAAGGGTAGCGACGGACAGATGTTTAAAATTATGCTTTCTTTTTTTCGAGTGCAGTGCTTCTCGCTTCTGTATAATAATCCGTATACCCGTAGTCATAGTCCCAATTATAATTTTTTTTTGTTTTGCCGGAAAAATGATAAGTGAGCAACGGATTGTTGTGAAATTTAGAAGAACTTAGAAAAACCGCTATTGTAATTCATTATTTATTGAAAGAAGAGTTCGGCAATGAATGCTTATCGCGTGCACATGATTTTAGTGGCTTAAGCATTTTAAGATGATCGAGAAGACGTTGAACATTATTCACGCCCAGGTCATCCCTCCATGTAAAACTCAGATGTTAATATCAAAAAATTAGTATTCTGGTTCGATCTCACCTTTGGCTACATATTCGTGTGATTGTTGAGGCTGTAGGAATTGACAAAGAATCCGTACGACAGAATTTTCCCCCAAGACAATGCGCGGATCATTCTACATTGTCTGACAAGATGTTTCCAGCCAAGTAAAGCGTCCCAGAATTAAACCATCCTCATTATTTCCCGGATCTTGAGCCATGCAGATACTTATGTATTTCCTAAGGTGAAATAAGCATTTTTTTATTTGAAAAATTTGATTCGTTGAGGCTTTGAAAGAGAAAGCGGTATGCATCCCGAAGGAGTGAACAGAAGAATTTTAGCACTGTTTCAAATAATGGAAGATTCGCATGGAGTGTTGTAGGGATACAGGAGAAGTGTATGTTGAAGGTGATCACAAGTAATCGGGTATGACATAAAAGTAAAATGATTTACAGCGTCAGTTTCGTTATTTAATAGCCACACCTTGTATTACATTTTATTCTTAAACTGAGTGCACGAGACAGGTTTTTAAATATAACTTTATTTAAATAATTGTTTGCATGAGCAATATTTTTTAGCTTGTCAAACGAATCGTTCATTTTCGCGAGCTCGTTGACGGTCTTGTTTTCTTTGAGTTATGGGCACGATTCATGATGCCACTGAAGACTCTCCGTGGAGCAGAAATGATGTACGCTAAATATGGTCAAGTCATCAAATACTACTCTTGAAGAGATGAGGAAGTTTGGAGTGGAAGGTTCCAACTAAGGTACTGTCCATGTCACTTGATTGATGCTCAAAACTACGATATTAACACCATTAATCTATGGTGTTGCTTCTTAGTACGGCGTAAATGAACCATAAATCAACCAAGCATAATCTAAATAAAAAATAGTACCTAAAATAATAATCTTAATGCTTTTGGAGTAAAATGCACAAAAACGTTTAAGTAATTAGAGAACTTTATTATAAAAATAATAGTTTTTTGAAAGGAAATAAAATCTAACGCCATCCGAGGATTATGTTTTACCCCCATTTATTGCTTGTATCAACGTAATAACGACTGAAAATTTGTGATTATTTTAATGGTATTGGTGACCAATGGCTTGCGATAAATTTGTTGCAAAAGCAGTTGGAAAAAAACAAATGAAAATGGGGAATAGTGAGAATCAAATAGAAATTTATTGATAAACAACATTTGTTTCTAACTTCTAAGCTTAATTTGTAAAAAGCTGAGTAGAATAAGAAAATGATATCGAGTTTGTAAAAGACTAACGATATGGGTTCTGCTATTTTTTAATATACTTGATATAAAACAAATTTATATATATATATATATATATAATTTCAATTCTTCTATGTTAAAGAACGCTACTAGCTTTAATAAAAGAAACAAATCATTTTTTTCATTGATTACAGTTTGATATAAAAGTTTTACAATGAAAAAATTATTCAAACAAATTTCAAATCTTAAGAGGCTCAAAATAAATTTGTAGTTGATTTCAATAATCTATTAAGTTATGTATGAATTATTATAATAATAATAACACACACACAATACATCTATGGGTATTTAGTAAATTGATATGTTACGAGCATAAATATAACTCGAAGCATAAGCATGTGATAGATTTATGTAATTATGTAGAAACAAAATTAAGCGGATTTTTTTTCGAGAAAAGTGACATAAACCGTTATACAGCAACATTATTTTATTTCATCGTCTCCTTTGTGTTTGTAGTTATATATATATATATATATATATATATATATATAAAATAGTTTTTGCTGCTGATTTTCTTAAAATACATGAGATATACCTAAAATAGGATTCTTTGTCAGAATTATGTTAAATTGCTTTTGTGCGCCAAAAAAATCTCCAGACACTGATTACAATTCTTTTTCAGAATTTAATGTCGTAAATTTTTAATGAGTAAAAGTAAAATAAATTTATTTTTGAAAACATTTTTTAAACATTTTTTTTTGAAAATTTAAACGGATTATAAAATTCTTAAGCAGTTTTTATACATAACACGTAACAATACAAAGTAACAATACAAAGGGTATTAAATGTCATTTATTAAGCAAATTTGATAAAAATAGATTACACTTTAGTTAAATAAGCATTGTTATAGTTTTTCTGTATAAAAATAAACTCAGTGAAATATAAGTACTATATCAAGACAAATACATCTAAAATTTAATTAGTATGTTTATCTTGCTTAATTACTTCAAGTATATCAATTTTTAAAGTGTGTTTGTACGGTAAGTACTTAATAATTTCATAATTTCTCAAAAAACGATAAATAAATAATATAGTTTAGAAAAATTTCCACTTAATCAAGATGATAATTCTTTTTCACAGTGTTTTCTATTAACGTTTTTTAAAAACCTTTTACTTGTAAGCGAATGCTATGAAATATTTTTTTACATAAAACGTGTTATGGTTTCGAATCATTTCAAAAAGGAGTATTTTAAATATTATTTTGCCACTTAGTTAACAATAATGCTTAGTTAATGCATAAAAAATAATGAAAAAAATTCAATAACTGTTTTATGATTACTTTTCAATTTTTTTTCTGAAGATGTCGCATAATAAATATGATATCGTACAATAAGCTATTTCAGATATTTAATAGTCTAGATATTATATATTGTAATAATAAGAAGGGAGCAAAATAAGTCAATTATGAAAATATGTGAAAAAAGAATGAATCGGATATTTCTTGTTTTTTCCCTTTTATCACGATATAAAAAGGTTTTGTGGAAAACGAGAAGTTCGTGGAATATTTGTTAAAATTTCAATATTAATTTATGTATTTCTGAAGTTGCATTATTTACTTAAATACTACGCACACACTTGCAACAATTTTTAATCTTTCGGAAGAATTTGTTAGTTTCAAAGAATTTTAGATAACATTTTTACTAGAAAGTATGATTATTGTAATGCCTGTCTCTCTTTACTTTATTAAAGAATTTGATGAACAGTAATGCAGCTGGAAATAAAAATACAGCATTTTCTTATCTACAGAATTTTTTGCTTAAATATACATCTTCAAATTGATTAACAAGCAATATCTGTGAGCCTAAAAATAAAATGTTCACTCTTTCCATTACTTAGATGATGTCATCTTGTTGAAAAAGACAAATAGATAGTTTTAATCCCTTATCTTTCAGCAATTTGTAAAATTATTCAGTAATCAGTCACAGAAGGTTAACATTTCAGCACCAATTTTGCTTGTTGATTGCATATCCTCACAAACACTTATATGTGAAAGCAATTTGAAAAGTAATAAACATGATTGCGTAACAATTGCCCAAATGAGATTCAAAATCTGAATTATAAATATATTAAACAAATTAATTAAATATAATTATAGAATATGAATTGAAATTTTTTTTTGGGATAAAAGTGCTTATTAAATCTACTGCTGTTATTGTAGAGAAAAGTGTTTTGACAGTAGAAAATACATTATCCTATTGACAGCTCTTCGCATAATTATAAGTAAGAATTATGGAAAAGGGAAAACCACAATATTTTCATAGAATGTTTGGGAATTAAAGACATAAGACCTTCTCATATATATATGATATATATATATAAACTACTGGTTTTTAGTTAATTGTTTGAATGTTACTTAAAGTCTCACTTAGAAGCAACAGGAGGATTATTGGAGGTACACCTCATAATTTTAAACTGTGGTCTAGTGGCTAGGGTGATTATCTGAATTGGTAACCCATTCTTCTACTTTCTATAAACATCTTAACGTAAGGATTTGAAGCCCCGTATGTTTAGCATCCATCAGCCACACTTCATTGTACGTTTTTAGCGAAATGCTCAAAATAATATTAATTGTAAAATATAATGAAATACAAGAGGAGGAGTAATAGTGCAAATAAAATTTTATACTTTCAAATATTTATAGACTTAATGTACGGGTTGATTACTTTAAAAATTTTCAATTCTATCAATAATTTTGAATGAAAATATATCATCTTGGAAAACATAGAAATTATAGCAATTTGTACAAGTGAAAAAAAAACATTCTGAAGATTCTGTGATAGATATATATTTTAAGTTTCTAATAAATAACTGTAACATAATTTAACATATAACTGCGGATAAAATGATTAGAAATGAAAAGTATACGGAATAAAAATTGATGGTAGGTTTTAATTTTTATAATGAGAGAAATATTAAGGTGATATGTTGAACTATACATGAAAGAAAAAAAATTATACTTTTATTTCCATAGTAAAAACAACTTAATCAAGAAGGGGTTTATTTTTAATTGACATTTTAAATTGATGTACTCTGAAATAAATATTCAATTATGAGATATTAATATGAAGTTATCGTTATGATCTTTACTTTATTTCAAATAACTTGGAACTGCTCTTAACAGTACTTTAATTAAAAAGCATGGACAAATTTAAAATGTAACCCCAAATATTTTTGTATTCGAAATAAAAACAAGTATTTTTTTTATTACTTATAATAATACGATGTATATATTAGTATGGAAAGCAATTTTATAAGAAACACTACAAAGGCTCTTTTTCTAAATCTAAATAATATAAAAATAAAGTGTAGTTATTATAGTTGTCTAGCTTTGTTCATTGTAATTAATTTTTAATAAATAAATACTTATTGTTACCTACATCTTTGTTTAGAATATTGAAGTAGTTTTACTATAGTTATCGAAAGGGAAATGAATTGGCATGTTCCAGGATAAGATGCTTCTGTAATATAAGTATTAAATTGCAAGTAATAATCTATCAACAATATGAATTAATCTTCAATGTTTTGATAGAATTTTGGAGCATGTATCCCGATCTAAAACTCTTCTCGATAATTTAGACAACTTTTTTAGCAACCTCTTTCCTTTTAAATACATTTGTATGTTACTTTTAATGCTACGTAGATTTCATTTAACATACTTACACTTTTCAAAAGCACTTAATTAGAAGCTTTTCTGTCCTTCTGTAGCAATGCTATCTCGTTCATTAAATCTGTAACAAACTGGTGTATTCTGTAGTTGCTCAGAATTAGAACACCTTACAAATATAGTATATAGTTATTATTAAACTTATAGCATTTTATCAATGGTTGTTTCATTTAATTTTCAACGAAAGCAGATTAATTGCTAATATAATGCTTTTCACACATCCTCTTGTTTTCTTCTAATTATTACTGTAATTTTTATTATACATTTTGCAGGCACAACACATTAACAGCAACTCTCATTTTTGTGTTTACTAATTTTGAAGAGTTAGAATCCAAAATATATGTCTCCATATTAGTGTTAACTTTTGTAAGGTATTCTAAAGGTTATTAAATATTTTGTTGAATATACGGTGAATCCATTGGAAGACTTATATAAAAAGAAACCAAAAATAGCTCTTATTGCCACATAGTAAATATTCCATCATATATATTATCGGGATGTATTCCTAATTTTATCCCACATTATTGTTCTTTAGCCAGAAAAACCTACGCTCATTTTTTTAAGAATTATCAACGTGATCCATAAAAATCTTTGATTTATTCAAAATTTTATAGTTTGATTTGCTGCGAGCATTGAAGAATTATCACTGTTAAACGTTACCAATTGCCCTTGTTTGCTCTAGAGCGAAATTAATTCAAACAAAAACATAGTATTTTTAAAGAGCTGCAGTAAAATAATTTTTTACCAATTTTCATTATGTATTTGAAAAATGTTCTCAAAAAATATGAACTTTAAAATAATTAAGAGTTTATTTGATTATATTTATCCAAATTGAAAATTAGATTAATTTAGTTCATTCGTATAAAAATTACTTTAAAGAAGAAACCAATAAATAAAAATATGTAATGAAATTACGCTAAATAAACTTATTTAAATATAATTAATTCACTGCATAAAATGAAGGTAATTCCATGAAGTTAAAGTAAAGGAAATAGCTAATTTTTACTAGGAAATGAGAAATTCAACTGGAAAGAAGTACTATTAAAACTAAATCTATATATTTAAAAAACTATAAAAACTAACAACTTATACTGCTATGTTTTAATCTTAATACAAGTAATTGTATTGTTTATAAGAAATATGTGAATAAATTATTTCCATTAACCTCAGTTATTAATAAATTGAAAGTTATAAGATATTTTGTTTATTTTTTTGCTTTAATATTTTACATTTATTCAACTATGAACTTTTTGTAGAGTCAGCGGTCAAAGTTTGAACCTATTTAGGCTCAAACTTGTTACTTTTGAAAATAATTGATTCATTAGAATTGATGTAAAAGACTACTTGTAAACAAAAGAATGGGGCATTATATATTTCTAATGAGAAATTGAACAATTAATCATTCAGCAGTGATTGAGTTTTAATTAATTTTTGGACCAAAAGGAATTATATGAATGAGATCCGTTCTCGTATAATTGTCATTAATCATTCAAGTGGAAAATAATTCAGAATTGTTATAATCTAATTATATTTGAAGTTAAGTGAGCGTATCCAAAAACATTTAAATCAAACTGCTAATCTTCATATCGCAATATAACTATTTAAAGCAGAGTTACAGTGCAAAATTTTGATGTATACTGTAATATTCGGATATACAGCAGCAATTCTTAACATTTACATTACAAATTACTTACTTATTCCAGCTTTAAGTCAACAATTAATTCAACCACAAAATTTATCCGAAAAAATTCGAGACTTTTCTTAGACACGTAAAATTATTAATAATACAATCGATATGCTCTGTTCATTGGACATTTGAAATTATATCTATAAGAATTCTAAAGTGGGTAAAGTAATTGAATCTAAAATAGAATGTATAAACATTTTATGTGGTGAAAGAAGAGAAAAAACTGCATAAAATAATAAATTAAGTATGTCCTCACATCTATAGCTATAAACTTAATATGCTTCAATACATTTTGTTACATATCATTTAAATAAGATAACTGAAAGTTTAATTATTTTATGAAACTTTTGATGTTCATATTATATTCCAGTATTTATTAATGGACATTAGTCTAAGCAATATATCATTATAATTATTTTTTCGTCTTATGAAGCCTGCATTTGATATATAGTTGAGTTACTTCAAAAAGTAACGCTTTGTACATATAGCTACATCATGTGTTTAAGTTCCTCTTTTCGTTTCCTTCTGTTCCTGAGAAATGGTCCACTTTTGGGTAAATAACAGATCGAGAATTATGAGTTAATACATCATGACAACGTTCCTCTTGTAACATTGGCAAGGATTATTTGTCAGATAACATTAGGAAGAAACCTCATATATATTTGATCAGACATATCTCTTTGAGCAAAATAAATAATATGTCAGATAAAAATCAGATCACAGTTTAAAATTCTAATAAATCTGAAAAAAGACATTGCTAAAACACACTCATTTGGCATAAATATTGCATTACTTTTTCTCAAACTTTATAATTTATAGTTTAAAAGTGTACCATTTTAAGCAAAATCTAAAAAAATTACCAAGGGCTTAACACTAATGAGTTATACATTTATTACTTACATGAAATAATTATTTTGTTAAATACCAGAAAGAAACTTGCCGTGTTATTATGATGTGTTACATAAGTAAAACAAAAATGACGCTGGGATTAAATTCTCTTAAGCATAGATCTACAGTAAAAATATATTTTTCTTAAGCATAACTTCCATAAAATTTTAGCAGAGAAAAAAAGACAAAACATTTATTATTTTTTTAAAATTTTGATTTATTCATTAAGAATAAACTTGACTATATGTAATTATACTATATTCAAACAATTTTCTTCAGAATATTAGCTTCTTTTTTTTTAACCATTTACTTCTTATAAAAATTTCAACCAATTTTTTTAACTTAAAATCAAGTGCTAAATAAGTTTGGAATGTAATTTTTTTAAGCAATTGGGGATATTTTTTTTATCTTGAAACTCATTTCGCAAAAAAATTTAAAAACCAGAAAGACTATTCAATTAAAAAGTGAATTAACAATTATGTCTTCATACACTGAAAAAAATAATTAGCAGGAATACTTCTTCTCATTAATTTTTTACTCTGTTTTAAACGAGAGCATCGATTTTAAAGACACATTCAGCTCTTAAACATCTATATATATTTATAAATGTATAAAAAAATTTCCTTTTTCCATCAGTAAAAATAATTGTAATTTTAAGAATGAAAACAGAATGATCTTCAATATTAATTTAAATAATTATTATTAATTGAAACAGCTCTTAATAAATCTAGAGTAGTAAGTTACCTAAAAATGGTTAAATCAGAGACAAAGATGACACATACTTAAAATCTTGAGTTATGCAAATTTTGAACTCCAAACCACTAGAAGATACAGATTTCTGGTTGAAAGAGTTTCCAGACGTTAATTTCTGTCATAGAAAGATGTTAGATCGATGGACTAAGTGAATATTATGAGGTTACGTCAGAATAAATAACAGTTTCAAAAAATGTGAAATATGGATATCTTGAAATTTGTTGTAATCTGAATTCAGAGGTAACTTTACTTGCAGAGGTACTAATAAATTGTTAAATGATATAGCCATTTATTACATCAGAACAAAATATTATAATAGAAGAGAAAACAATTATCATGGTTCAATCTAGTGGCGAGCATTATTTTCGCTGAACCATGAATACATGATGACACAAAAAACCCACCGCGTTGCTGGGCGGATGCACGCTAAATCTATTCAAGGTTCTTCAACCGGCATGGTGTGAAAGTTTGGTGAGTGGAGTTTTAGCTCAGGTGTTGTCCTCGTCAATTGACTAAGGTTCAGAATTACTGTATCCATTATTAGCAGAAAATCGTGACGTTAGAGGAATACAGATTGATATGTATTCCAAAAAAAAAATTAAAAATTAAAAATATTACAACTATAACGTCACACTCTATAAGTGCAATGTAAACTCAAAATTACGAGGTCAGTCACCTGTTAAGAGATTTGTCAGATTAACACATCGTCATTTGAGGTTAAGAGAAAGTAATAAGTATCAGTGAAATTTTGTTCAATTAATATTTATTAATTTTAACTGTTGGAATAATAAGTTTGTTGTAAAATTGTTCAATGGTTTGTTTATGTAACATAAATGCAAGTTCGGTATTTTTTAGATTAACTCTAATATGGCAGGGAATTATCGGGAATCCCAAAATTATTCATAATTTGAAGTGAAATATTACATTTAACTTTATTAAACAGCGATAAAAAGGTAATTTAGCTTAAAATATGAAGATACATTTATAGAAGATACATTTATGTGGCAGAATATCTAAATAAGTGCTTAAGGCAACTACACTATTACAGTCACAACATTAGATTACAGTTCATAACTGTTAAATTAATTTTTCTTCTAATCTTTTCCATTTGACTTACTTATTTTTTATCAAAATTAGATATAACCTGTATTTATTAAAATTAATGGCTTACGGAAAAGAGAAAACCTTAAATTGAATTATCTTCTCGGGATGACAATTTCGAAAATTGAGTCATGCACCATCAAATTTATATTAACTTTTATAGTAAAATATTTACACCCTGGGAAATATTTCTATTAGTTTTATCTTATAAAATAATTTATTTAATTTTATTTATTTATTTAATATGTACAACAGCATATAATAAGAAAAACAATTTCAATGCTTAATTGAAAAATAATTTCGAATATTTTTTAAATCACATTTTGCATTTAGAAATATCAATATCATGACAAATTTAAATAAATCAAATAATTTTAAATAAATCAAATGTTAATTTCATAATTAAAACTGTAAATGCAATAAACTCCAAGCCAAATAGAATAAAGTATCAGATATTCAAAGAGATAAGATAAAAACCCACTGAAAGCACTTAAAAAAATAAAGAGTTGTTATCTATCTAAGAAATTAAAATCGCTATAGATATTGTCAAATAGTACACAGTAAATACATATAAATTATTTAATTTGTATAATGATGTAGTAATGTTTTTTGTAAGTGAATATTTTTCTCCAGTATGTCTGGTAAATGTGAAGCAAAACAAACTATGAAGGGTTATAAATGATAAGGGTAGTTATATTTATTTTCTCTGGAGCAGAATAAAATCCATTACATAAAATGCTTGTAGAAAAAAAATCTCCGTATTAAACACATTTCCTTGATCGGGTACAATTTATAGAATATCTTAAAAATCCACTTTTTAACTTACTCAACAAAAAACTGAAAGTCCCAAAAAGTAAACACTTTAATAAAGAATTTGTATGGTGTAATAGAGAGTACATTAAGGCAGATCTAAAGCTACACTGCTATATACTGAGTTCGATCTAATCCAGGCACTACAAAACAATCAAATCAAGGGGATAGAAATATTCATGCAATTTATGCATAAACACACGATGTCACCCAGATGCTGTGAATTTCAATCTGTTGTTATGAGAAAAAAATCATCTTAAAATCAAATAGAACTCCAACAACATTAAAACTGGCGTTTCATCTTTTTAATCGAGTATGCATTGTACTCAGATTCAAATGGATGCTTCCTACGAGAATAACTGACGATAAATATTTGGGAGTATTTAGATGTTAATTTTCGTGACACCACGAATATAGGGTTTTCAAATGTTGATGTTACATACAGCATCCAGAAAAAGGGTAAATTAACACAAAATTCTTCGTATGATCGGTAAATGATAAGAAAGAGGATGTATTAAGGCAATTAAGCTAATAATTGAGAAATAAAAAAGATCTAAATTTGAGCTTTAAAGTAATTGAACAACGTGAAATAGTCGTACAAAAATTGTTACTGATAAAACAACTAAGATAAGAATATCTAAAGTTTTTATTTAAACTTTCAAGTGCTACTAGAATATTCCTATGTAAATATAAATGGAAACAGTATCATATACTATGAGGTATTTGAGTGTGTGCATAAATATGAATCTTACACACAAAAATTTTCAGTACATTTAATTTAATAGGGTTATGCATAGCCTAATGATATTAAAAATGACAATATTTTAACAAATGTACTAAACGTAAATCAAAAATCAATTACAATATTTCTATTTTACTTTTTTGAAAAGAAATTTTAAAATTACTTTTTTGAAATATGTAAAAATGGACTCAAAATTTTTTAAATACAATGTTTGAAAAAGAAATTTAGTGGGTAACAGTCTTTTATTAGAACTGATGATAAAATAGATATAAACGAGATGCATTTGTTGTTTTTAGACTTATAACTAGAAATTATGATATTCCTAAAACAACATGTTAATTTTTTCTGCCAATTTACGTAATTTATTATATAATAATAAAAATAAATTTTAATAGGCTTGCTTAAAGAAATATTAACTATGTTCTTTTACAATCGAAAAAAGAATGCACAAACAATAATTAGTTTTTCATACAACATATGGAGATAGTTAAAGTGGAACTCTTTTTTTTATGTTCTGATAAACGCAAGAAAGCTTCTGAAACCTCTGTAATAAATTTCATAATTTTATAAGCTTTTGGTTTTGCTACTTGCTATTTCAACCACTAGAGTCTACATGTAGTTTTTGTGTTTCGTATAAAACTTAATTCAAATTACACATTTTTCTTTTGTTGAGAATTATTAAACACTTAAAACAAGTCCTTTTATAGTATACTCTACTCTTTTATGACTAGTTAAAACTAATACAGTTATTAAGATCTTTTTCTATTAAACTTGCCCATGTAACACTTATTTTAATGATTTTATTTCTGAAAAGCTTTTAAGTACCAATAATTCAGAGCTTAATCATGTGGCGTTAAGAACACATTGTTCATATTCTTCTATATTGCAGAATTTAATTTTTTTTAAATAATGCTACTCTAGTATACTTATATCTCATAAGAATTTAAGAATTCCCGTTTTTAAATTTCTGAAAACAAATTTATAATAAATATAATTTCATCAAAAAATTACCTGAATTTGAAGTAATTTTTGAAGTGAAATCAACATAAGAGTTTTCTCTTAAAAATGTGTAATAGTCATTAAAATGCATTCTACAGAAATTATTAGTGGAATCATTATCTCGGATCAATACTTTTATTATTAAGTCGTCTCAGTTCATTTGCATTATTTTTACAAGTTTATAATAACATTCATTATATAGTTTTCAAAAGCATCATGATCTTCATAGCTCTCCAATATTTTCTAAAGTTACAATATGCATACAATTCATTGCGACTATTATTTGTTATATTCATTTTCAAATAATAGAAAAGGCTCATTAATAATTTCCCTGAAGTTCATTTTAAAAAGATAACTGCTTTTTGAGGCCAAAATTTGAAAACATGCGACATTTTTCAATATGAAAGACAAACATTAACACACTATATAATATATTGATTTAAAACAAGTAACATGGCTTTTTTAAGAATCGCATTCTTCCTTTTAAGGTTTTAATTGAAAAGATGTGTTCATTGCAGAAATTTCTTCAAACCGAGAATACTGTTTCTGGAAGCAACATTTGAAAAGTTTAAGCATTAAGTTGATAAAGGAAGCATTTTAAATGTATAAGATATATGAAACTTAAATAAAAAAAAAAAGAAGTGTATATATGAAAGTTGATGATGTTGCGCTATTTACGGTTTTCTCATCACTAGCCTAGGAACATTTTGTAATTTGAGTTGAAAAAGTTACTACTTCATGCAAATCAAAATGAAACGTAATCAAGTAATTTATATGAAGATAAGAAGTGTAGGGAATTAAATTGGAAATTTTGATAATAAAACGAAATAGAATTGAAAAAAAAATAGAAGGGAGATAGAGGATAACAACAAGTTGATAGATGTTGTAGATTTTAGTGAACCATCCGAAGTAATCGCTTATATTGAAAGTAGTTTGAAGTCAACCTGATCAGAATATTAGGAGTTGAATCTGCTATATATGTAATCGAGAAGTGTTTGAATTGAAATTAGTGATTTGGTAAGGTGAGACTTTATTGTATGGATATTTACCAGCATTATCTGAATTAGCCCTTTGAGGGGCGGTATATGAAAAAAACAATAAATGTTAGCTAAAATTCATCTGATCTGCATTAATAATGTTAAAAGGACACAATATCATGTGGTGAAATTATTTTTTATTTATTACCTGATTCTTATGACCCGGTATATATAATGAACCAATGAACCACCGCTCCTGCAGGACATCTTATTTGTACTCTGGCTGTTTCACATTCCTTCGAAGAAATAATAAATACTTTCATAAAAAATTATATTATTTCAGTTGATTTAAGAAATATTAGGATCACATAACACTTTTGAAAAAATTAGAACTTTATGATGTTGTATTTTTATTTCTAAGAGTGATAATTTGTGTGAAAATATATCAATTAATTTAAGTACAGCTTTTTTATACATAGACAATTTTTATAATTTAATGATAAAACTATATTATAAACTTACTAAACCAAATTAAACTAAAATGCATATACAATTTTATTTTAAATAAGGTATATTTTTTATTTCACAGACTGAAGTGAAATTTTCTTCCCCACTTTTTTCTGAAGATAACTCCGATCAATCAGAAGGGAGCTCTTCAAACAAAACAAGTTCTTTTTCAATTGAAAGATTCTATGTAGGCATTATTTTAAAGAAATATTTTAGAAATGTATATTTTTAAAAAAATAATTAAAATTGGATTATAAGGCGCACATTATATTATTAACGCAATTATTCGATAATCTGGCTTCTTGTTTTTGAAAAGATGGTGATAGGCATGGTTTTGGTTTGAATGTCCTCCAGACATTCTCAAATTCTTCATTCTCGGTTAGATCCACTGGCGAGTTGATGCTTGTCCATTCATCTAAGTGATACTCTTTGAATTTGATGGGAGCTCTCTTTTTCATTTGATCTGCTATTATCAGGTCTCGCAACTGGTCAAAGGTTTTGATGTTAAGTACCTCAGTCCATTCTACAAAGAATGTTTAATTTCTTGGTAGAAATCACGACATGTATTTTCAGCACATTTTTGATGAGTGGCAAACAATTGCTTAAACTTCTCTGGAGTTAATTTGAATCTTTTGAGTAGCAGTATCTTCATATGATCATAAACTTTTGACTTTTCTTCAGGCTCTCGAGCAATTAGTTGCGTTATTTCTTGTGGGAGTAGATCCAACAGATGTTTAACCTAAAACTCTTTTGGCACGGTCATCATGTTAGTTTGGCGCTCAAATAATATCAAATATAGACTGATATCTTCTTTCATATCGAATTTATGTTGTAACTTATTCAATTCGTTACTCGGTGTACGAGTATTTAACGCCAATGCCCCTTGCGTTAAATACTGGTTAAATACTTGCTCAACTTAATCTGGACCTCACATTTCTTAACTTCTCTAATTCTATCTCATCTTGTCTCCTCTTTTCTGACAGTTCTTCTTGTCTACTCTTGTCTTTGCGATTGATCAAATTTAAAGGTATTCTCTTTTCTTAATAGGTCTCTAAGTGGTTTCGCGATTTTAGAATATTCAGGTATAAATTTTCGAAAGTAACCAGTCCGGCCTAAGAAACTTTGAACTTGTTTAATTGCTGTTGGCTTAGGAAAATTTCTTACAGCGAGCATTTTAACAAGTGAAGGGCGTATAGTACCGTTTTCCACAATATGTTCTAGAAATTCTACTTTTCTTTTTAGAAACTAGCACTTTTTGAATTGGATTTCAAGACCGTATTTGGATGCAACTTCAAGAACGACTCTTAGTTTACTCAAATCTTCATTTTCATCTGATCTGTGCATAGAATTATTAAATCGTCCATGTAAATTATTACTATGCCTTTATTCATCAAATTTCGAAATATATTGTAAACATATCTTTGAAAAAAGCTCGATTTAGCACTTAAGCCAAATGGCATTTTGTTAAATTCATATTGTCCGTCAGGAACAATAAATGAATTGAATTTCCGACAATCCTCATTGACGTCAACATGGAAAAATCCATTTTTCAAATCCAAGGTTGTAAACACTTTTGCATCTTGTAGTCTATCGACTACATCATCTATTAAAGGTAGTGGAATTCTATCCTTGACAAGCTTGCAGTTTAGTTTGCAGTAGTCGACACAAAGTCTGGAGTCTCAGTTTCTTTTAAATTTATTTTCCCTATATACAAACTATTCTGCCTTTTCAGCATCCAGTTTTTTAATAATGATTTCCTTCTTCTGTTTCATACGATTACGTCTTTCCTTAAGATTCATTTTACCCCGATTCCATCTCTTCTTTACAATAGTCTTTTCGGGTTTATGTTTATGTTCAGGGTCAGCTCTGATTATAGAATGAGCTTTCTTATACAAATCATCCACTTCATCTGGAGTTCATCTGATATATGGAAGTAAGATTTTGCTTACTGCAGTACAAAATAAAATAAATATATTTTGGAACCTTTACAGAATAGAGCTTTTCGAATAATAACAGTAGCGGTCAAAATCACTCCTATTGTATCAATGCAACTATACACTTCGAACTTACCAATTTTCGATGAAATAAAGAAACAGACAGTGAGTACATATATTAGATTAAAATCCTCACAAAAAGCGAAATAGATAATGGAATGTTATAAAGAATGCTTAAAAACGCAAAATTCCCCTACTGTAAAATGTCGGAAAATACTGATTGATATTGATAAAGAGACTCTATAGACTGTTTCAGAAACCTAGTAAGCCCACTAGAGTACATGGCTATAGACCATTACTTAACTCTGGATGGTCTAACAAAGAAAAATAATTACGATGCAATCCTAAGAGCTACTGCAATATCTCTGATAGAGGAAAGTTATCCGGACCCTCACTGAATAATATTATTCACTGATGGGTCCCAAATAAATAAAACCTTTGGAACAGGTATCTACAGTAAATTGTTCTCTTTGTATACACCTGTAGGAAATTTTATGACTAATTTCGATGTGGAAGTATATGCAGTACACTTGACATTGTAAAACTTGATATTAAGGATAAACAGAGACTGTTTTTCTAGGGTGATTATTTCAGTCCACTCTAGTGCAGATATCCTGGCAATCTCGAATAACTACCATTCTGAAACGTAAACAATAAAGAAAATTAAGAATGATATAAACATATTGAGAGATAAAGTATTCAAATTGTATTTAAATGGATACCTTCCCATGTCGGTATCTAAGGGAATGAGGAGGCAGACAGACTATCACATAATATAAACCAGGAAATAAGTGATCGAAATCTAATTTCCCCCAGATTCCTTACAAAAGTATGTCCACAAAAATACTGAAAACTCCTGCAAAGATAATTTAAATGTTATACAAAAAAATAAGAAACAGCAACACAGCCAAAACACCTGGGAAACCTACAACTTAAGACTAAGAAAAGAAACAGTTGCCCATTTCAGATTAATGACAGGCCACGATTGCCTTGGAGAGCGCCTAAATAGGATAGGTATTCTCGACACCAACAAATGTCCAATCTGTAAATCAGAAATAATGACACTGTGACCATCTCCTGGATTATACGGGACTAGATAGAATTGCACTGGAACAAGGAGATCACAGACTATTTTAGGAGGCATGGGACCTTGTGGACTGATTGTTGTTGCCTGCCTTATTTTCACCCCACGATCCCTAGGATTGTTTTGTTACATTTTGTTACATTTTACCATTCTCTTCTTGTTCTTTGACGTTCAAGATCTCTGTATGGATTAAATTTCCAGAAAAAGCCCTTGTAAAAAAAAAGTTTAAATATATTCAATTTCATAATTTATTCTTTCCTGTAATTTCAATACCAGAACAATTTACTATTGTTCATTTCTCGACAATTCATCTTTTACTTTAATTCTCATATTTAATTGAGTTATTTAATAATTATAAAAAAGCAAACATTAGATGTCTAAACATGTTCTATACAAAACTTTTGCAAAAAAAATTATTTCCTGTTTTAAATTTATTTTTCTTTGGAGAATAAGTTTAATTTTTGCCTTAATGGCACTCTATCACTTATTTATGACCTCTGTCTTTCACTGTAACAAAGCAAACCGTCACATATCAGCCTGAATTGAAATTTCAACGCCACCATTTGTTGCTTCCTAACTCTCTGTCTGGGCGGTGGTATAAATTTTATACTACTTTGTTTGAATTATGAAATAAATACTTAATATATTTTGGTTTGAGTAATTAGCAGTATTTACAAAAAGTTTCAAACATGTAGAATGGGTATTTGATGAATATAAAATTTTCAATTCACTTCAGAAATATTTCTGTAAGATATAAGACAACAACCATTTATTAGGAACTTGCATTAGATTCAAAGCAATAATTCTTATAATCATTCTGCATGGCCGTGTACTCTAATTTAAGTAAATAAAACTATAAGCTACTACTTGAAGGTTAATGTATAGGAAGAAAGGGTATTTTACGGAGAAATTTAGGGTGCTAAACATGTGGTATAAAGAATATACCTCCGCCCCTGAAATGGTTGAGGGATTCGAGACATAAAGTGATATTGAATATTCTTTAATAGATAATAAAATGCGTTATATTTCCCCTACGCTTTTTCAAATGAAGTTTTGAGCTTTATGGATATTTAATTGGTCTTTAAGATGGTTATAGAGTTAAATAACGAAATAAATAGTCACAAATGATCATGCTCTCACGCAAGTGCACACAGACCCAAAAAATGTGTATATATATGTGTGTGGGTACAAAAATTCATCTCGTAGCTATTTATTGAGTATTGGAGTAATTGAAGTTATTAACTACTCTAATATTCAATAGATATTATGAGTATTAAGTTATAGATCTTGCAAGTAATTCGTAAGGTCATCGTAACAAACTTAAACAGAAAATTTAATTTTGGCCATATTAGTCAAATAGCTTATTTTTCAGAAATTTTGTTTCACATTGTTTCAAAATAAGGTAAAATATTTATTTTTTAAAGTACGTCAAAAAGTTGTATAAATTAATTGAATATTTCACTTTTGATAATAGATGCAGATGTGATACATACAGACGAATTTATATACTAGAGCAAGTATATGAAAAGTAGTTTGAACACTTTTGAGATGATACATACATATTGGTGGTACAGGACGTATATTACATATAGACAACGCACACCATCGGTGGTACACTACTATATGTTTGTTTTATGTGCTATAAAATCAATCGAATGTACGTATAGTTTTTAGTTAAAAGTTAAGTAAATGAATTAAGTAAAGTATATAGTCACACGGACTCGCGCCAACTAATTAAAATTTTTCTTGCGCTGCTTTATTTTAAAACAAATATTTCATATGCTGATAATGAGATTAATCTGGAATTCACATTCAGTTTTCTGGCAGAAATTCGGTATGTATCATTCAGACAAGATATGTAACAATGCACAGGGCTACCTCTAAGAAGTTCGTTTTCTTTGTTAACTACGCAATGTAGAGAAGATAGATACTATTATCATAAAGATAGTATAACAAACTTTGATAATGTTAAAGTGCCCATCAAAAAATAAAATTGGCAATATTACTGTACTCTAATCATAGAAGAAAAAAAACCAGTAAAATAAATTTCTTTATAAAATTGCTTTGCCCACAAGAAATTTAAAAGGAACACGCAACTCCATTTTAATTTGTGAAGCTTCCCAAATAGTGAGTAAGTTTCATAAATACATATATCTGCTAAATTCACTTTGCTTCTCACTTTAGAATTAATTCACACAACAATGGCTGCAATAGGATAGACAAAGGAACATATAAGACAGTTTTCGTATTATACACTACGTAATTGTGAAATTTCATTATGATTATGGCATTTAGAGAGTATCATGTCATCACCACTTTGAAAGAGAGGATAATTAGCAACAGATATATAATCAGTTTGGGCAATAAATTCATTCAATTATTAAAAAAGGTGTAACTTTCAGGGAACAAAGGATTTAGAGATAATTAAGTTCCAACTTTTCCAGATCGTATAAAATACCTATTCATAGCTTTAATAACATGAGGCGAAACTTATTTACCATCTTCCTTTTATGATATATACAACGAGAATATGCAATTACATCTTTATCGGTATATGATAGAAAACTAAATAAGATTTTAATGTTTTTATATACAACATACTTTTATACATGCTGTCGTATAAACAGCACTTCTAAAACAAACGTAAAATTTGTAGTAGCAAAAGGATGTAATAAAATAATAATCCTTATTATTGTTCTATACTAGTCAAATAAAAACTGTACAGCAGTATTACAATAAAATAAAGGTGCTCTATTACATCATATTTAATACCTATTGAACTGGATACTGATATTCCTTTTTCAGTACATTAAGAAATCAATATATCTGGGAACAGTTTTTAAAAAAGTTGCACGGATTTCAGTTATTTCTGTTCCAATCCATGCAAAAGACATTCACAATAAATAAATAAGGGACATTTTATTCTGAGTGGAATATTAATGGATTTAAAAGTCATAAAGTTATTAAAATCTACATTCGATTTATTGGATAGTTTTTTTTTCTTCTCTTAATACTTACCAATAAATATATATCATTATTGAAAATCATTTTTGAAAGGGAACATATAAAAACTGCAGGACTATGAGAAGTCCGGTAAATACAGAAGGCTAAAGTAATTAGAATCACTGAAAATTAAAGAATTTTCACAAGGCATACAAATAATGAGTTGCCGTCGCTTTGCACTACAAATTTTAATAACTAAAATAATTATTTTCATAGAAAAGTTCAGAGCTTAAAACTTCATTCTTCATAATAGTAAGTAAAAATGCTTTGATACATAAACCACTGTTTCAGGTATGCAATTTATGATACAAATAGCAAAAAAAAAAAAAAAAAAAAAAAACCACAATAATTATTTTTGCTTACGTCGTAATTGATTAATTACGTTTTGATAAAAACTACGGCAGTGATGTGTTACTTAATATCAGCTTTCCTTGTCATTGCTAACGTAATGAAGTATATATTAGACTCGTATCTGTTTTTCGAAGAATGCCTGAAGGTATTTCTTGTTCACTCTTTTATTTGATTATCCGAAAAATACTATGTAATTCTTATATTAAGAGATTTGAATAAAATTTAATTTGGTTACATCGTAATTATTTAATTAACTCCAAGTTTCCTTAGTATTATTCTATTTTTTTAATTCTTCGATACGGTTTTCTTATCTATGAATATTAAATATTCGACTGCATATCTTAAAAAAATTATTTATGAATGGGGGTATCAATTTTCATTGCTCGTAAAAAACAAATTATTTTATTTTACTTCGATAAAATGATTTACTCTATTTTTAAAATACTTACAAATACTTTCAAATCAATAGTTTTTGGAATTTTTAAATAAAAATAACTCTAGTATAACACCTATTACTTATTTAAAATCCTCTAAGGATTCTTCCGCTAAAAGACATTTCATACTTAACTATTATAAACGAATATTTACGGTCAGGTGTAAATGTAAATTTATTCTTAAATGTACTACATTTTTCATCACATATATTCCCTTTACTCTTAAAATAAGTTTAAGAATGATGATAAATAATATTTTAACAAATTTCTGCAACAAAACTATTCTAACTTACAAAAGCTTTACGTGGTCAGAAAATCAATCTTAAATGCGCAATGTTTTCATACGTTTCATTATGAAACACCGAAGGTTATAAAAAGCAATCTGACTTAACGTATTTCGATATTTTACTACGCATTAAAGAAAGTAAATCGAGAGAAAGATTTTATAGGTTCCAGGAAAAGACTCTGAAAACCATTTTTAGATTCCCTAATTACCCCATTAAAGCAGCAAATGATAAATCAGGAAGAAAATTTTTCAGGTTAAAGCAGCATCATTTTACAAAAAAAAAAATCCCATTCTTCAAGCTGTCATATTCGTGTAATTAAAAATTGGGTACTCTGACTTAAGAGAAGTAATTGAATTCAGGTCAAAACAATGTAAAATATCGCATGTGTGTATGTAAATGTTTTTATCCTTCCGCTTCTTTACTCTAGTTTATGAATTTATTAAAAGATTTTGAATCCTCTTCTAGTTATTGAGATTGAAAAGTATTGAAATTAATTTGTATGATTCAAATTATTGAAAGAAACTTGATAATAGTGGCAATTAAAAGCGCAACTATTAAAAATAAACAATAAATAGGAATAATTGTAAATGAAAGCTGATATTTATGCAAATCAGTTGAGTTGTATGTCATCTTTTATTACCAGAGAAGGAGTTAATGAGAAGAAATGTGAGTCTTTTAATTTTGCTATATATTTTAAAGGCTTTTAGAAATAAATTAACCTTCAAAATGAGTTTACGTTTTCTTATTTATTGGAAGGAAATTGTTTTCTTTCAAGATAATGTCTTCGGTTAATAAATGTAATTGAGATGCTTAATTTGGAACATAAAAAGCAACTGCAATTTTATTTTTTTCTCGGAAATACTCTTTTCTTTTTTACTATTTTTAATAAAAAAGGGAATTACCTTTATTTTCTTCCTTCCTTCTTTTTTTTTTAAAAAAAAAAGTTTCATATGTTGTATTTGCTTGTTCTTTCAAAGTGACGATTAAAATCTAATTGAATCATCTGCATGAATGGTATTTAAATATTTCACTTTAATTCATGTAATTTAAGAGTATTCGTTAAAATTGAAGACATTTATAAAATAATTTATATCACATTTCGCAAGAAAACCTGGAAGTCTAAACGTTCAGATTACTAAGTTTTAATAAATATAATCTATTCAAATAGGAAATAATTTTATGTTTATTCTTTCTATCTCTCCTCTGTATTTATATATATATATATACAGAGGAGAGATAGAAAGAAAATAAACATAAAAATTGGTGGTAGATGAGGCTCACTTGAAAAGCTAAGTAAATTATAACTTTTTTTAAAGAAGACTTTCGTTAAGCTAATATTTTTTTATTTTATTTTCATCGCTATAGAAGATCAATTAATTATTAATTTAAACAATGGATTGTCCCAGAGCAGGCCGTGTTGTTAATTATGTTCTACTGGTGTTTCTACTATTAATATATTTATATATATATTAATAGTATTTGCTTAAAATTTGTTGATTAATACAGTTTCTTAAGAATCATTATTCCAGATGTATTGTATTGAAACCTTATTGTTATCCGAGTTTTGTCTCCAAAAAGTCATTATTAGCAAGCAACATGTAATCATCCTCTAATTTGAAGAGTTACTCTAAATTAATTTCATACTGCTTATTAATAATGTGTGCAATGTGTATGATTATTAATTAGTTAGTTTAAATAATTAAATTATGACATCGTTAATTAAGATATTCATAAATATCTTTTTAAAAAGGGAGTATAAAAAGCATCATCTGAAATATTAATAAAATATAGATATTTTTCTGTGAATGTATTTGTGACTAATGAGATAAACATAACAATGTTGTTCTGATCCCGCTTGTAAGAATAATTTCTTTTCCAAGGATGAGAGGGAAAGACAAGGATTGGATAGTTTTATTAATAACACGCTAAGAAGCAACATGGGGGTATTGGTAATGAGCTTTGAACTTTGGTCAAGTCACGATGAAGATACTAGAACTGAAACCTCCCTCTCAAATTTCCACACCATGCTAATGAGGGGACTTGGAACCTCAACCAGATTTAAAGTGTATCAGCTCCTCACCGCTGGTCTTTAGTGGCATCAGAACTCAAACTCACGACTCAGTGAATACAACGTAGAACGTGAGTAGGCGAACACGACCATTATACTATCGTGGCGAACTGAGGGTGAAGGAAGAAACTACATTGTATTTTATTAAAAAGAAACCTGGTATTGAATTTGTATTTATGTTTCGGTTTCAATAACTTGTTAATGAAAATCATTATATTATTACAACTGATAAAATGCTAGGCTTTTACATATTCATATTGCTTGGGTTTTTTTTAAATGAAATACTTCTTAATGTTTCAGAAATGAATATATAAACGAGAAATTAATATTGAAAAAAATTAAATTATTGTTGAGACTCGTTATATACTGCTTAAAATTTACGACAGGACTTTAGTAAATGTAATTAAATTTATTGATAAATATTCAAACTTATAAATCGTTAACTATATTGGAAAAGGAATGTTCTCCACTTTTCATCTAGCAAAAAGTCACTTTCAGTTCCATTTTGAACCCGTATTTTTTGTTCCTCCTTCGTTGGTCGTCTCGCATACGAATACGTTTACCCCCCCAGCTTGTGTTGTTTTCTCACTCTGACCAGAGGAGGGAGATTATTCCTCGTTATTCAGAGGGGTTTGTCTCGAACAACGGCCCTTCCAAGTGGATGTCGTATGAATGTGGGAAAGGTGTAACTCTATTGGCGGTTTGCTCCAGATGGGGGAAGGGAGAACTCATCACTCTAACATTGTTATTAATATATTACAGTTATAGGAAAAACAGACGGTTCATAAAACAAGAGTCGTAACATACCAAGAATCGCACAAAAATACCATTAGATTTCAACTGTCCTCCCCTTCCCGAAAAAAGAAAAGACGAATTTATAATGTAATCTTGAGAGAATAATAGTTTTCTTGAAAACGTTTGAATAAAATAGAATTGAATGAATTGAATGTTTATAAGTTCCATAAATTCCTCAATAGACCTTTTTCTGGAATTATTCTATGGGCATATAAAAACATTATTGAATATTTTTAGAACTATATATAATGATAAGAGCAATGAAAAATCTAAGATATTTTTTTAAAATTATTTCTCGACTATAAATGTAAGCAACTGTTATGGAACACAATTTATTTATTATGAAGGCTTTCTAGAAAACAACCCATTATTAGGAACTAAATATAATTCCTTCCGGCTAACATTTCTGTTATTTTTAGAATTTTAAACGACGGTCGGATACCATAAATTGTTTCGGAATCTTTGTATGAACATACTGCAACCATATTATTTTAAAGTTCTATTTTATTTAACATTGTGTCTTAATAATTTAGTGATACCTCAAAATATATTAGTCTATAAGAAGAATTTACACGCATACTTATGTCATTCTTTTATTATTTAATACAAAAATATTTCTTCAGAATATAATTTTTTAGCCTAAAATAAAATGGAAAACTGAAATCACAACTCTCTCTGTGCATAATTACAACCTTTTATGAAATTTGGGAATTAATACATACTTAAAAGACTAAAAACTTAGAATAGTGATGCTGATGATTATAGGTTCATTAATATGGCATTGGTGCATTAAATAGAGTGAATGAGAATCATTCTCATCAACGACACTCATTTAATAATTTCTGAAGATTTCAGAACATTAAGATATTTTAATGTCTTTAAGTAATTAGTAGGGAAAATGAGTTCGTGATTACACTACTTACAGAAAGGAACATTTTTAGACAAAACAGCTAAGATTTTTGAGATTGTGCAGTATTCACACATTTTATTGATTATTATAAATAATAGTAAAGCAATCGAAATTATTTGAGGAAGTTGCAAGTTAAAACAAATTATAACGTAAAAAATTGAAAATATTTATCATGAATGATTGATTGGTGCTATTAACGTCCCTAAAGAAGCAACACGATATCTATTGGCGACGATCCTCGCAGATTTGAAGCTTGGTCAAGTAACGAGAACAACACATGAGCTAGTACATCCCTCTTCTAACTTCCACACCACGCCAACTGGGGGGACTTTGAGCCTCGAATTGATATAATGTGCATCAGCCCCGGCTACACGGCGGGTCTTTAGTGGTGTCGAGGCTCGAACCCTCGACTCGACGAAATCCTCCGACCACGAGTCCACGACCATGACCATTAGTTATATTACAACTACAGAACTTCTGGGTTACAATTATGACCTGATAGCCTAGCGGTCATGGTCGCGCACTCACGGCGTTGCTTCCCGTCGAATCGTTAGCTCAAGTATTGATACCAAAACTTGTCTAAAGACCATTTAAAAACTTGTCTAAAACTTAAAACCAGCCGCGTAGCACTGCTATTGCACGTTAAATCTGTCAAAACTCCTAAAACTCTTTTTAAAATACTGTGTAAATTTGGAAAAATAGTTTTTGTCTTATACTCAGTGTCATCCTCGTCACTTAACCAAGTTTCAAAGTTACGAGATTCGTCACCAATATCTTCGTGTTCCTTTTAAGTACAACGTTAGTAAACAATAAGAAAACATGCTGATTAACAACATTTGAAACGAAACTTTGTTTGGCATTAGGGTTTGTAACATAACTTTGGAATAACAGCTATCGAGATTCCATGATTTGAATTGTACTTTTTTTTTTATATCTGTTGCAATCATCAAAATGTAAGAAAACATTTCTTGAGCAGAAAAGAAGATATATAAAAAAAACATGTGTGATATAAACGATTTTTCAAATTAGTAAAATTCTTTCAATCGAATTAAAATGTGAGGTTCGAACTTCACACGAAAAAATAAGTTTTCTAGTAAAATTGTGTCTGTATTCACAAAAATTGTGTCTGAAAAGTAATGAAAAATAAGTAATAATTATGTTATTCGGAAAGCAATTGAATATTAGGAATATCAGAATTATATTATTGTTAATTATTTTCACGACAAAATCACTAATATTTTATGTATGATATTATACATAATAAAAGAGTCGGGGTAAATTTATTGCAAGAGCATAAGTCACGTGTATTGGGTTCGGGTCGTGTACTTCGAAATATTGTTAAGTAGTGAGTTTCCCGTACAATAAGTTTGTCAGGACTCATTAAGTGGATGTGAAGATACGTGTGTCAGAAAAGGTAGTGTTAATGTATTTTGACCATGGCTCAAAATTACGAGTTCCGTTGCCAATAGCTCTTGAATTTTACTTTTAGTAAGATTCTAATAAGTAAATGAATATAATAGCCACCCACTCATAAAAAAATTGAAAAACGTAATACAAGATCACAAGAGGAAGTAAGTGTGACTAGGTTATTTCCTTTATCAATAGATTTCTTAAGCTTTCTTTCGTGCCTAAGTTATTTAATTTGTCTTCGATAGCGATATTTTTATGTGTGACTTTAGCTTACAACTATTTTAATATAAAATTTAAAGCTAAGTGAATGATATATTAGCTACTTAGTATAATGGTTTTACATCCGAGTTTAAGGTAGTAAAACTCATGTATATATAAAATGGCTTCAATTTTAAATCATCCATTGGGAATTTTTAAACATTTATTACATTCAAACATGCAATGTACAACTTATTCTTTGAAAAGCGATCAATATGAAAAAAGAAAATCAAATATCTTCAGTAAATAAACAAAAAAAACTATTTTAATACATATTCAATTGCATTATATATATTTTAATGTAATTCTATGACGGCTAAAATTTTTAGATGTTATGTTTTGTGATTTGGTTTAAAACACTCTCTCTCTTGTTTGACACGCATCATTAATCATAATTTTCTCCCCACATATATATTTTATTTCGGCGAAAACTGTTCTACAGCTTATAAGATGAGCCTCTATTTTCTCGTTTTGACAGTAAAATTTTGATTTATGAATTTAAATTGAAAATACATTTGTTATAATGTAACATTGTGGTTTTGAAATATTTTTAGATGAAAAGAAAGAGAAGTTAATAAAAGTGTCGTCACACACGAATGCTGAAATGTTTTTTTTGTTAACGTAAGGCTACTTATTTTTTTCAAGTAAATAAATAGTAGTTTATATAGCTAAAAAAATTAAAAATATCATTTTCAATCATTTTGAAGCTACGATGAGATCAAGAACTATAAATTAATTTAATGTTCTAATTTCTAAAATAAATAAATTTAAATAATAATAGTAAAATATATTTTAAAACACGAGTAAATCATAATAGAATTCTAAGCAAAACAAAAGAAAAGGATAATAAGAGTGTTTTAAAATCCAATTCAATTTTGAATCAAGGAAAAATGATGTATTTCATTTATCGTATTTTTATTTTTGTTTTATTTTCGAATTGCACTGGTAATAACACCTAATTTGACTTTTAATTACATTTAAAATCCATTGAATAATCTCAATTTGATAAAATAGGTTCTTTTAAATAAATCACAGCTTTTCAGGAGTTAAATTTTCATTAATAAAAAGGATCAAACAGAAAATTTAGTTACGTATCATATAAATAAATATGTTTGTGTAACTATCAAAGATTAATTTTATTAAGTGCTGCAAAAACACTTATTAATTAAAAAAAACAGATTAAATTTCATTTATATAAAAAAACTTATATATTAGCAACAGTTTCTTACCTAGAATGGTTTAAACATTATTTAATACATCAGGGACCAAAAAAAAGTTCTATATAGAATTTAAATAAGTATACGGGTAGTTAATAAAATAGTAGAAACACAGAAAAGAATATAAAAAGGTTTGACTAAGATGTAAGGTCCCTGTAAACGTTTGAATTTGTTTAAATGACTTTGGAGATAGAACTGCACACATTATGGAAGTTTTATGACTGGATATTAGACTGTTCCTCACGGAGATTTCACAAAAGATTCCTCACAAAGGCTAGTGGTGGACATTAGTTGATGACTCTGTTCTCCAAAATATACCGAGGAAGTCAATAATATTGAAGTCCAAGGACAAAGAGGTACAATGGTGATATACTCGAATTATTTGGTGTATATACTCCGTATTAAGGGATATCAGTCATGACTTTGGATACAGTAGCCCAAGATACACACATAATTTTAGCGGTGGTGATTACAGATGATCCAACTAGACGGACTACAACAATTTCTCCTTTATAAAAAACAGTGAGGTCAGACATTTTCAAACGTACAAGGAAACCTCACAACTACATCATTATATTATATAGTTTAATATTGAGGAAATCATACGCTATTTTCTAAGAAGTTCTGAAGCTTTCATTTGTGTGGTTGTATTAAAACAAACCCAATCAAAAACAACACGCACGTTGACAACTTCTATTATTTTGATCACTACACACACACACACACACACACACACACACACACACACACGCACACATATATGTATATATATAAGTTAAATCATTATATATATATATATATATAATGATTTAACTTAATTCCCATTAATTTCTCACCATAATAATTTAACTTATTAAATTTGCCCATTCTCTCCTTTAAATGATAATATTCAATCGAATTTCCTGATACAATTCCTTATCCTTTTTAATTAATTCAATCACACGTTCTAAAAAATTCGCTGACAATGCTCTCTTCCCATCGGAACAGACCTGTAGGGATGATACCTGCCAAACTTTAAGTCTATACTTATCTTCCTTGGAAGTTCCTTCATTCAGACAGTGTGGACTCTGACGTTTAATTGAATTTTCCCTCATATAAATAGCTAAACACAGCGAAAAAAGCGCTCTTCTTATGCTTCTCTCCTTTTAATACTTCTCCTCTCTTACGCTCGTCCTCTCTCTGAAGATCTTCTGAGATTTGTATGGTAATTTCTCTTCGGCCTTTGGTGGCCGAAGCCCGAGTAAAGTTTGCTACAATATAGAAATAAAAGTATTTTGGCCATGTATGGAATGATTCATTAATACTGAACAAACGTTAAAGTAAATATGTTACACACACACTCACACACACATATATATATATGCTGATAGTAAACTTGTCCTTTTTTTACTCACCGGATATTTTTAATGTGTTACCGGTACTAATTAATGTATCAAATGTTATGTGAAATTAACAAATGTGTCTTAGTTAAAACAACGAAGAATGGTATTTTGTACAAAAAAAACTAATAAAATATATGGAAATGAAAATACTTCTATTTTTCTCTCTTCCATAATCATGTAAGGAATTCTAAAACATTGTTGATTATGATGATAAAACTTTATTAATGTTTTTGTGAATAAATGAATTGATGAATTTTACTTTCAAAATATTTGCTATTATGAATATTATGTTTGGTAGTTAAAGGTATTATATACAAATTTATAATAATCTGCTAGGTTTAGTCATTTTAATGTAACTATGATCCTCTTATAAACTCAATCAATCACCGATTTTAGGAAGAAATGAAATTGAAATGCTTCAGAATAAAATGAGAATTCCGTTCTTGTTGAACTTTGAACAACCTATCTTTATTCGAAAACTTTCTGTCGTTTACTTTGTCTGAAAATTGTAGTTCTTTTGTAATGAGTTTTCACCTGATACTCATTCACCGAGCTTATGCATAGATATAAAAGATGCATTTTATTAAACGTGCTTAAATTCAGACATGCGATTTATTGCAAGTGCATACTATAACTATAATGAAGTAATTGCTAATCTTTGTTTAATAGAATTCTTACAATAGATATTTACATATTGCTTTAATACATAATCTGAGAAGAAACTACATGCTGTTATTTAATTTTTTAAATTGATCAAAGTAAGATATTCTTGATTTACTTCTGAAAGATATTGAAGTTTAAAATAGTAATGTACTCATCATGAACACTGAATTTTTATCCGGAAAATTTACTAATATTTCAATTACACATCTTTAGATAAATTTCAAAAATTCTGATAAAATAACATATTCTAAAGCCAGTAATTTTTATTAAATATTAATTGATCAGAAAGAAACTGTTATGAAGCTTACCCTACCATAATTCTTAATAAAATTATATTTCCTTTTTAAAATAAGTTTTAAAATTTAAATATGGGTAATTATTATGGATAAAAATGGTGGAAATAATAACTTAGCTTTACCATAAGAATATTAAATGCAAAAGAAGAAAAAAATTGCAATATGTGGTATATTTCAAGCAATAACATGTATTTTCCTTTCTTTTTTTGCTTCAAATTTAACAAGATCATTTTCAGTAATTCACTCTTAATACATTAAATGCAATAATACTTAAAAAAAGAATGTTTCAAAATGTTAAAAACCTTTCTAAGTAATACTGGGAATGATTGTTTGCTATTTCATGGGTAATTAGTTTCTTTTCAAATGATCATCAAATGTTTTATGCATCCTCAAATGCTTTCAAATGCCAATATTCTAGCCTGCTTCAGTCGCTCAGAATAGACTCACTCATCCATGGTTTAAAGAGAAAAGATTTTCTTTGCTGTTTCAACAAGTAAAAAGAGATAAATAAAATCTAATCCAAGGAAACGCATGCAGTGGTTAATTTCACTTGTCAAAACAATTCTTTGTTTCAGTGATGGTTAAATACAAATTGATCCATGAATAAAAAGAATGGAATCTTCTAGAATACTTAAAAACTATTTTATTCGTATTAAAGTAAGGGCATCTACAATAAAATAAAATATCTTGAAAGAAAATCCAAATTTTATGTTTAAATATTTAATATGCTGAAGTTTTGCAAGTATTATTAGCCATGGGTTGCCTTTTTTATGTCCTAAATATATTTTTAAAGTAAATCTTTAATAAGAC
>BMAW01008088.1:0-11464 GCA_019974015.1 Nephila pilipes | reverse complement strand
GCATTCTAAGCAAATACAGTTTTCTGTGGGGGGGCGTAATTCTAGAAACACCCTGCAAAACAGTCGTAAGTGTCTGTTACAGTATATATATGTTGTATTCCCCAACTTTATTTTTTTCCAGTATGTTGATTGTCTTGATTTCCTTTCTTCAATTATGATTTTGCTCTTTACTATTGGTGGTCATCATATGATTTTTAAGCATCATTTCTTGCTTGCTGAACTCGAGTTTTAATTTCTGTCAGATTATATAGTGTAGTCAGTTATTTTGATATTTTTCTGCGTGGACCTCAATTTTACAATCATTCTTCGACTTGTAACGTTGTAGCGCAATAGTATAGTATTTTTTTCTTTCAGAAATTTTTAAAGCTTAACTATCCAATTGTATTTTATTTTTTGTGTTTAACTTAGTATTTTCAATTTATTTTTTAATTTAATTTGTACTTTTTTCTGTTTTTGTTTCATTCTGTATTATTTTTATTACAACATTATTCTAGTATGGTTATTTACTGCTATCAATTTAACACACACACGTACATACATACATATATATATATATATATGGAGGACAAAATAATACGAACACCTGTGAAAAGGTATGACGTATTTCACACCTGCAGTACAGCCGCGCCACCTGCAACAGAAGTCTGCCACCTAGTGAGCGTGAAGAGGAAGGTATCAGTCTCTAAAAATCAGTCACCTACGTTGCATACGTCTATCTAACTGTCTGTGATAAATGGAAATGTCAGTCCTGTCATAGTTCCAAAAAGAATGATTGTTGGAGCGCGTTTAAGTGGAGCATCAATTACAGAAGCAGCAAACCTTTTGAGGTTTGCAAGGAGTACGTTATCAGCCGTTATGATAGAGTACACGAAAGAGGGTATGACGACGGCATCAAAGTTCAAAAGTGTCCGAAAGTTAAAGCTTGCTGATAGGAATAGACGGGTCTTGAAGCGCATAGTAGCCCGAAAGCACAAGCAATCGTTATCCGAGATAACATTCGAAATGAATAGTCATCTCCACGACTCCGTTTCAACCAAACTGTCAAAAGAGAACTTCCTGCTGCGAACATTTATGGCAGAGTGACAATTTGTAAGCCCTTGGTGAAAGCAACAACTGCTTTCAAGGGAAGCCAGTGATGCAGAGATTACAAAGGCTGGTCCCCACAGCATTGGCAACAGGTAATATGGTCAGATGAATCGTCATTCACCCTATTTCAGACGACTGGACGTGTTTATGTCGGGAGAACGCCCAGTGAAGCGTTTAATCCTGAATGCCTCTTTCCAAATGTGAAGCATGGGGAGGGGGCTCCATTATGGTATGGGGTGCATTATCTTAACGCAGTCTTGGACCACTTGTTATTCTGCATTGAAGAATCCAATCCAATCACTATCTAAGCATTCTAGGGGATCACGTCCACCCTTTTGTCCAGACATTCCCTGAAGAGCGACCGCTTTTTCAAGACAACAACGTCCCTATCCACACTGCTAGGTGTGTTCAAGCATGGTTCGAAGAGCATGACGATGAAATTGAACATCTTGCCTGGCCCCCTGCGTCTCCGGACTTGAATATTATTGAACATTTATGAGAATATTTGGAGTCCAAACTTCGTTCCCGATTTCCATCTCCATCCAGCCTTTCAAAATTAGAGACCGTTCTGCAGGAGGAATGGCTTAATATTCCTTTAAATATTGTCCATGACTTTTATGCATCTATCCTACGTTGCATTAAATCTGTACTTCAGTCAAAGGTTGGTCCAACCTCCTAATAATAAAGATTTTTCATTTTTTCACAGGTGTTCGTATTATTTTGTCCTTCATCTGTATATATATTATGTACACCAGTTCAAGATTATGGAATACATTATTTTGACGGTAATCTGTTAAACGTAATACCAAAAATTCTGTATTATTGATACATCTTTAAAATAAGCTATTTAAAAAAGTCATTCCTCAATTATACAATATATGTAATAAAGTAATATAAATTCGAAATGAAAATCTGTAAGAAATTACAAGAATCAAATTGTATTTTGATAAATAGTTTCTAAAGCCCTATTCAAAATATAAATAGAATAATACTGTTCTTGTAGAACAAAAAGTCGAATTGTAGTGCACCTCTTCCGTAAGAATTACTTCATAAATCACTTTTATTAAAGACATTTTTGCTGTAATGGGGCCAACTCAATCACAGAAAGTCGTTTGATAGAATCCGCTACAGAAACAAATGCAAATAAGTAAATAGAATTATAGAATAAATAAAATTATGATAATGCGCTGTTTTATAATGGTAATCTATAATATTCCATTGAATTAGATGATATAAAATAATTGTTTTATATTTTGTCAACCTGTGTAGAAATGTAGGGTTTCCGATAGCACCGGAAAGTGAAAGTGAAAGTGCTAAATTATAGAAAGAATATATATGTTGCTTATGAAGTTTGAACATTTTTGTGCATTTAATGTTGTTTAAATTCATAATCATTGAAAAGAAATTATAATATTCTTTCTAAATTCATTAATGTATATTCTATATTTTTACATTGTTATATCTGAGTTTGTAAATGAAAATAATTTCTTACAAGGCTTAGTTCCTTTATACAATATATTTTTTGCAATCCCTTCCAACGCCTTTATATAATTTAAGTCTTCACAAAACTTGTAATTATTGATTATTTAATTAAAACATCACCTTATCTATACAAAATCATTATAATATCTATATTATAAGAGTTTCAAATGAGTTATATATTTTAATAGAAATATATTGAAACTTTTTTAAAAAAAAGGCAGTCTTTTTACTCCATTGAATTTTTTATCTCTTTTTTTTCAACCGTAAGAAAATAATTTCGATCTCGGAATGTTCGAGAGTGTCAATAGTTTCAAAAGTTTCGGTTAAAGAATGTGCTAAGAGAAATTTATCCAGTTAGTGTCCCGTTCCCATCCCTCCCCTTGGAATCTTGCTATAAAATGAAGTTAAGGCAGCTGCTAAATTTCAGGATCCATCAGACTTCACTTTACAGGTAGTAGTGAAGGAAATTGTTTGGAATTCTTTAATATGTTATTTTAAGAGTACCGATTTTGTTGTGAAACTTCTAAAATTGTTACTTATCACTATCAGAAGCTGGGCTATATAAATAAATTTTAAATTAATAATTTTTATTCATGTATTACATATATATGATATATATTGGTACATATATTTACTTCTGTAGTGTGTTAGGATTTTAAGTTTATTTAATATATTTGAGATTTAAGAAATCTGTATCAAACTCATTATAACAACATGATTGACTTAAGTTTGGAAATGGATTTAAATTGTTCACCTTTAATAATATTTTAATAGTTTTAATTAATTTATTATGCTTTGTTATTAGTTCTATTCATTATATTCTTCAACACTTGAAAAACCTATTTAAAGAAATAATTTCCTTGTTTTGAAGCATAATAATTTGAGAAATTGAAAACAGCATTTTATGTTCAGGACTGAACTTAAACTTCTTCAGTTTAATCATCCCAAATTTCAGTCCAATAAACTGTAATTTTTATCTATAAATAGGAATTTATTTTCATAATTTATTTTTTCTTTGCAATTCAACAAAAAGTATTAATATTTAATTATGTATTGAAAATATAATTAAGGTGCATCAGTATCCTTAATTTTCGAAAAAATGTGTCTAAAATGTTTTTTTAAACTTCTATATTACGCATATAAATCAACTCAAAAGGATAAACTTTTTTGTGAATATAAAATAGTTTTATGTGTGTAATTTAGTAGTTGAATTTAAAAAAGTTATTTTAAAAAAAAAGATTGTTGGCTGTATTAAAAAGACTTGAATTTTTTTTCAAGAGATTTGAGTTTCACTTCACACAAATGTACAGTTAAAATATCATGCGAATACCACCAAAAATTAGTCGCAAATTAAACTTAATATTTGTTTTCAGGTGCTGAATCTATTTTATTTTCAAAATACAATATATACAATTTTCAATATAAATATACATATATTTTAAGGCTCATGACACCTTTTTATATTTTAAGAAAATAAAAACTCTTATTGGTCAAATTACATCCTTTCATATATATAGCTCCTGTAAAAATAAAGTGTTAAATTAAATTTTGATAGTGAAAGTAATTTCTCATATTCGTGGGCTTAGAATAAAATATATATGCAAACAGTCTGATATAACAGTTTATTATCAGCTCGTCAAATTATTTGTAACTTGCATTTTTTATTATTTTTGTTTAGATGATTATTGCTACCTTAAAGACGAAGTTTTCATATTATTATATATTCCTGAGAGAGAGTTTGTGAATTACTGTGTGTAAATTGAATGAACTAATTTCTTATAAATTTATTGTTATTATTTTTTTGACTTTTCGTGCTCGGGTTTCATATCAGTTAATTAATTTATAATAATTTGAAACTTTTTTTTCCCTTTATGTACAGTTAATATATATTTGTTAAACATAAAGTAAAAGATTTTTTATTTATGGTTCAAAATAATAATTTAAAATATGTTTGGTTGTAAAAAAATCGTCTGCTCCTGATTTTTTGTAGATTACTATCTGAGTCTGAACACGTTAACAACCTGCAAAAACTTTCAGTATAATCTACTGCTTTCTTTCTTAATGGAATGAGCTATCTTTTTTTTTTTCAATTTTAAGAATGTTGCTATTTTACGTTAAATGTAGTTATTTGTGTAATGTGTTGAACGAAGCAAGTATTTTTTTAAATTTTAATTTCGCTTGTCTGCTTACAGCATCATTATGGAGATACCATAAACAGCATCATTGTTTTATGATATTTATATCTTTTCATAGTATAAGTAGATTTTGGATTTATTGTGTTCCTAATGATGATAATTTAATAAGTCTACAGAGGTATAAAAGTATTTTTTTTTTCAAAAATGTATTCCCCTCTTAGTTGAGTAGGTACCGGATTCGTGAGATATATGTGCATTTAGGTATCATTTTAAAGAGACCTGTTACATTCTATAGTTAAAATTGTTTTATGCTTCTGTAACCCGTTCACACCCACATGCGATACCCTCGCATTCGCTCTCCTGTGCCCAGCGTATCACATTAGATACGCTTCGAGAATGCCTGACGCAGACCAACGAATAAATAGAGATACGCTTGGTGATAACGTTTTATTTGCTTTTTTTATTGTTACTATATGGCGTTACAATACCGAGAAATCTATACAAATAGATTACTTGGAATGTTGACCTTGGTGATATGGGCTTCACTTCTGTCTATCAGGAGGGGGGTAATAAATAAAAGCACATGTTACAGAGCGGCTCTTTAAGTGTAATGACACGATTTAAAGGGTACACTTATGACATCCGATTACCTCGGATGTTATCTTGTGCCATCACTAATATCTAATATTAAACAATAAGACACCAATAATTACAGAACCACCAAAACCACTTTCAACATTTATTAATATATATCCTTTAAGACAATAATGATATAGCTCTCCAGGTCAAGTTTACTAATACTTTACTTCAACCCACCAATAATAATTTAACAGCTTCTTACCAACTGCTAGACTGAATCTGGAACAACTGCTGAAACTTCAGAACAATTCCAATTCGAGTGTTTTACACTCGGACCTCAACTCTAATCCTTAAATCAGCTTTCTAATACTATAACACTTAGATTCCAACTCCTCTCGTTGCAACACCTCTCTGATCCTCCTTCACCTCTCGTCTCTACTCCTTCAGATGGAGTTTATATACTTCTTAATTTAACTGCTTCACCTCATTCCTAACTGCTTTGCATATTACATTCTTCATCACGTTTCATTTTTGGTTGGGCAAAGGTTGTTTAGCGAAAGCAATCAATCTCAATTGAAAGTCCCTAAGGTTAGTGAAGAGAAACCGCGAATAGCCCAATGTCACAACCCCTCCCCAGAAATGAAACGTGATTTATCGTTGGGTACAAAAAACCCAGCGTGAAATTACGATTAAAGTCTGAATGCCTACGTAACTGGACGTTATCCTGAACTCTATTACTTTCTGAATTCTAAAGCTATTTAATAAATTGCCTCTAAATTTATACCCTCTTAGTAAGTAAATTTGAAACTTTCTGAATGTACTGGTTACTCCTAAACCATTAATATAAGCTTAACCCAAGGAGAGCTTTACAAGAATGAAAAACTAATGTTAACAAAACATTTTATTATAAAATCTTTGTTTTCTTGTTCCTTCTCAGCCGGAGAATTTGTTTCTTCGGCTCCTTTCCAAGTTGTAGTTCAGGGTCTGTTACCCTGAAATGGATCGTCTTGTACATCATTGTGCAAAAATTTAAACATTAGCAAAACATCATTCATATTAATATACACAATTTTCTACATAAAATTCAAGAATTTGATGAATGACGCGATCTGGTCAAGAGACAGAACAAAAAAATGCGAACTTACGCAGCGCTAAATGTTAATATTAGTCGCGTTCCCTAATTACGCCACGCTGTGACCAGATGTATAACATAAATACAGTCATGAAATGATTATACATAATTCATGCAAAATAACCAGACATCTACTCTTAAAAAAACAAGTCAACGAATAAACAAGTGTTATACTTCTAACAAATGTTTACAATTAAAAGTTCCAATCTTCATAACAAAAAAATAATACTTTCCATCGGGAAAGATCACCAACTTGGTGATTTACAATTAACTAAATTCAAACCTTCCATCAAAGTTCTCAGCTCTTAGTGGCGTAAGAGCCAATGCCGTTTGCCGTATTGGAACTGAAGCCGCAAAAATTAAAGACTTGTTGTCTCAACAATAATATGTCTTCAAATCAAATGTAATAACATGGAACAATACAACCTGATATTTGCTATTCAAGACATCTCGGATTTGATTCAGCTATGGCGTGAAGCTATTTCTCCTAGTAGGCTCTCGGGTAGTTGACTCTTCTTACTGCTCCATATCCCTTCCATAAAGGCTCGTTCCTCTGCTGAAATATCGGATGTCCCTCCTCGTTGCTTGTTCCTGCTGCGGAGATTGTAAGGACTCCTTGTGGTCTGCTCTCTTCTTGTGGCGAAGTTCTCTTCACTCTGGCGGATGTAGGTGGCTCCTTCTGACTGCTCCTCTCGGATTGCCGTATTTTCTCGTCCTTCTCTCACTTGCACTGGTGAATGTTTGGCTGGCCTGGAATTATGTAGTGATGACTTTGGTCTCCTTTTCCTTCTCATGTCCAACCTTATGGGCATTCTCCTTTTTGGAGGTGGAGAGTTGAGAGAGGAGGGTGAATTTTTAGACAATTGCCGCTTGCCTGGCCTACCCCTGTATCTGCTTCCCTGCTGGCTGGGACCTACCGCTTTCTTTAAGAAACGCTTTTTCTGCGTCTTACTCCCATTACTCTCAGCTGAGGTCTTCCGCTTCGTTTGTGGTACTCGGCGGTCTAGCCTCGAATTACTCTTACGTCTAACTGATTGAGGTTCTGGGCTTTCCTCATAGCTATCCTGTCTGCTATGTCCCGACCGTGTTCCTCGCTCCTCCCTATAGACACTTTGTTCAACCAACTCCCCCTCTCTATTACCTTTTCTTTGGTGGTAGAGTTTGACTTGGTCAATATTGACCGTGGTCTCCCTTCCATGCTTTAGAATCACTACATTGTTTTGTATCACTCGGACCACTTTGAAGGGTCCTTCAAATTTTGGCTGAAATTTCGCTACCCTCTTCTGAATTGCAGAACTAATTGGATGCGTTTCCACTAATACGAGATCATTTACCTTAACCGTCCATTCCCTTCTCCTCTTGTTATAGTACCGAGCCTGTCTATTTTGCTGCATCTCCGTTCTCTGCTGAACCTCTGCCAAAAGTTTTTCAATATCCCTACACACCATGTCTCCATGCTCAGGGACCTGTATCAGTTTTTGGAAGGGCGTTATCAACTTACGCTTTAAAAACAGTTCGGCTGGTGTCTTTCCTGTAGTTTCATGCACCGCCGTTCTAATTGCATATGCAAACTGCTGTAGAAATTGGTCCCAATAAGTGTGGTTCGATTGCACGTAACTGGCAATCATTTGCACAATATTTCTATTGACTCTTTCTGAAGCATTAGCCTGCGGTCTATAAGCCGTAATTTTTATGTGCTCAATGTTCAAGGTGCGACATAGTTCCTCAAATATTTCAGAAATGAATTGGGGTCCGTTGTCACTCACTACTTTAATTGGAGCTCCATATCTAGATATATAACTTTTAAAAAGGGCAGTGGCCACTGCTTTAGCTGAAACTTTTCGCAAAGGAATTAATTCGACCCATTTAGAAAAATTATCGACGATTACTAAAAGAAAACGATGTCTTTCGGGATTCGAGGCTGGGTACGGTCCTAGCAAATCTAAAGAAATTTGTTCATTTGGGTACGTCGTTTTTACAGAAATTAATTGTCCAGCTGGAAGCGCGTTTTTATAATTATAGCGCTGACATATGTCGCACGTTGAAACATATTCATTTATAATTTTCCTCATTTTAGGAAAGTAGCACGACTCTTTTATTCTAGCGTAAGTTTTTCTTATGCCAAAATGACCCGCCGTTGGGTTATCATGAAATTCCCTCAATACCGATTCACGCAAAGTTTGCGGAATATAAGCTCGTAGTTCGTGATTAGAAGTTAGTAATTTTGCATAAAAAAGAATTCCATCAATTAGTTTAAAGTCTTGGGACCAATTTTCACATATTCCCGAGTTTATTGCCGAATCCTCCGGGTTTTCCAAATATCGATAAATATGACCCAACTCCGAGTCCTGCCTCTGTTCACCTATCAGCTGTTCTCTCGACGTTAACACTAGAGAATTGATAATGGCGCAAGAGACACCCTCTTGAGCCTGTCCTTCAAAGGGTTGTCTAGATAACATATCGGCCACAACATTCTGCTTTCCCGGCCTATGTTCCCATTCTATGTTATATTCCGCCAGCTTTAATGCCCATCTTATCATCCTACTTGAAAGATTTTTCCCGTTTGTTAGCTTAGTCAGCGCTGCATGGTCCGTTACCACTTTTGTTGGACAATGCCCAAAGTACGACCTAAATTTCTGCAAAGCCCAAATCACTGCCAAACATTCTCTTTCCGTAATGGAATAGTTTCTTTCTGCTCTATTTAGCGTTCTAGAAGCATATGCTATGGGCTTTTCACCCTGCATCAACACTGCTCCTACTCCTACTGAACTAGCATCGGTGTGCAATTCAAACGGGTCATTTAAATTAGGTAACTGTAAGACTGGTGCAGAAGTCAACGCTCCTTTTAACGTGTCAAAGGCCTTTTGTGCCTCAGTAGTCCATTGAAATTTGACCTTTTTACGCTTAAGTGCGTACAATGGTTCACACAGTTCGGAGTACCCTCTGATAAATTTTTGGTACCATCCAGTCATCCCTAAAAATCTCGAAACCTGTCGTGCATTTTTCGGTGCGGGTATGTCAAGAACAGCTTTAATTTTGTTAGGATCAGTGTGCACCCCATTCTTATTTATGATCACTCCTAAATATTTCAATTCCTCTTGCCCAAAATGACATTTCTCAGCGTTTAAAGTCAACCCAGCGTCCCGTAATAGCTGAAAAACTATCTCCAGGTGATGGACATGATCACCAAACGACTCTGATGTAATTATAACATCATCCATATATATATACACAAACTTTCCGACTACTGGCTTTAATATGATGTCCATCGCTCGTTGAAACGTGGGTGCACTCCCTGATAATCCGAAAGGCATTCTTTTCCCTTTTTTTGTGACAAACGCCGTCTTAGGTATATCCGGGGGATTGATAGCCAATTGAAAATACCCAGAGTTGAGGTCTAACGTTGTCATTATACAGTTTTTCTGTATATTCATTAACAGATCATCGATTATTGGCAAAGGGTACTTAGGGTACCTAGTGATAGCATTCAGTTTCCTATAGTCTATTGCGAACCTGTACGCGTCAGGGGAATCAACCGGTTTGTCATTTTTCTTCCTACATAATACCACAGGGGAAGCATATGGGGATTGAATGGGCATAATAGTTCCTTCCTCCAACATTCTTTGGATGTGAAGCTCTATTATGCTTTCCTTGACTCTATCATAGCGATAAGGTCGTGAAGCTACCGGAGGTTGATCTCCCGTGTCAATTTCGTGGTAGAGCACATGCGTGAGACCTGGTTGCTCCGAGAATAACTCGGCGTATTTCCTGAAGAGCTGTTGTAACTGTTGCTGTTGGTTTTCCAGCAAACCAGTTCTAGTTAGGTCGATTTCGACCTTTTTTTTCTTCCTTACTGTCAACCTGCCGTATCTCCTCATCAGGTATACTTAAGGTGTTTGTTTCAAAGTCTAGCGTAATCTTAGACGCTTTCATGAAATCCACACCTAGTACGCAAGGGTACTGTAATCCTTCCACTACATGGAACTGCCACTTTTTACAAAATTTTCTTATGCATACCGATAAGGTTACGCGCCCCAGGGTTTTACATGTAGCTCCCTGCGCCATAAATACGGTGAGGTTCGACTCTAATTTCCTAACAAAATGAAAATAGCGATTATACAATTCAAGTGATATAAATGATCTCTCAGCTCCCGTGTCCCATAATGCTGTTATAAATGTATCATGCAGAATAACGGGTATATGAGGAATATCTATGGGTCTTACTTTCATGTTGTTAGCCATAACAGGAGGATTTTGCCATGCACGCGATCGAGGACCTCCCTCTATTCGATCGCCAATTAGTTTAACCTCCTATAGTTTTGTTGCCTAGACCCCGAGGGTGGATACCTATTTCCTTGTTGGCGATATCCATTATTATATTGCGGCCTCCTATCCTGTATTCTATCTGGAGAACGCCTTCTATCAAAATTCGGCCCATTATTACCTTGTCGATACTCTGCGCGTTGGTAGTTCTCCTGTCTATGTGGTGGGTTATAAGATGCATGACGCGACTCGTATGTTGTCGCTATCTCCAAGAGTTGGGCTTTAGTAGTGGGGTTCCTAAGCTCCACATAGTCCAGCACACTGGGAGCCAAGCGTCTCATTATGTGCTGCACTACTGTTGCTTCCGTAACCACAAAATTCAGTAACTGAGCAACCTTAAGCATTCGTAAGATAAATGCTACTGGCGATTGACTGGATCTTTGCCTGGACCCATAATATTCTGCCTCCAATTCCGTGCGATCTCTCACTGCCGGGAAAGTACGCTGCAGGGCTTGCTTTAAATCGTCAATACCCCCAGCCAAATTTTCACCTATTACCGAGTACCACTCACGAGCACGACCTGTGAGATGATTCCTCAAATATGCCGGTTGAAGGGCCTCTGGGATTTCCAGGAATTTGATATTGTCTTCCAAGCTAGACAAAAAGTCATTAACATTCCCCGAACCATCGAAAAACTCAACGGGAAACACGGCCGCTCCTACTCCAGGGGTGGGAACGGATGGGCGCCAGTATGACATCCGATTACCTCGGATGTTATCTTGTGCCA
>BMAW01008074.1:1020-11861 GCA_019974015.1 Nephila pilipes | reverse complement strand
AAGTTGCTGCTGTTTTACATTCAAAAAAAACACTTTTATCACCACTATTACAAAATATTTAATCTGATAATTTTAGTTTTGCTCATTGACATAAAGTTTAATATTACTGAGATTCAAATCTTCGATGGGTAAAGTTTAGATAAATACAGAAATAGTTTTCATATAATGATGATAAAGAAGAACAAGGATTCTTACATTCAAAACATATATGATGTTTAGTAAAACATCAAATCCACATACAGCGAAGAAAAATCGTTTAAATAGATATCTTTCTTCCAACATATCTTCTTCTCTAGTAAATAAACCTTAAACACACTTTTCGAAGAACTTTATGCTCAAGATCTAACATATCTCTAAAACAAAGTAAAAGTTTTTAAAGGTATTATGAAGGTATATTTTAAGCTGAATGATCATCACTGAATCAAACGAGAGTCTATCTTTAGGAGAGTCTCTATCCAAGAATACTACAAAATATTTGAGATATCTTGTTTATAACTTGTGCTGCGAACTTATTTGCCTAGTTTCTGGACTTTTTAAGGATATTTAACTTTTCTTTAAGGAATCAGTATTTTTTCCAATAAGTTACATATGATGGAATTTATGTGAATTTAAATAAAAAAAAAGTCGCATAATCATTTATTAGGGAATTAGTTTTATTATATATTTTTATATTGAAAATTTGAAACATTATCTCGAAAAATAGATACTTGTATTAACATTTTGTATGAAATATTTGTATTTTTGATCCATGTAACATATAAAGTTTATGTGATTAAATTTCTTTATATTAAATTGGGAATCAATTTTCATGTTTCTAACGATTAATACTTTTATTCGAACAGATGCAAGGAAAAAAATGTCACAGGTTTAAAATTAATTTTTAAAATAAAGGAAATAAAAAAGTGTTTTTCAGCATCAAAAAATTAATTTTTGAAATAAAAGAAATAAACGTGATTTTTCTATTAAATATATTTTTTAATCATATATCCGTCAAAAGTAACTTAAACAACTCACATCCTCAGGCATGCTATAAGCAAATATATGACAAAAAAAGTAATTGAGAATTGTTACATTTTTATTCAGAACTAACACATGTCAAATAAGTTTATCTGATGTAAAATACTAAGCTACTTCAGGATAAAGCCAAGGTACACAAGCTGAGAAATTCTGTTTGGTTAATTAGCTCCTAGAACCTTCATATAGTACGAGATCCTCATTACATACAGAAAGAGGACTGAATTTTGACGACTTGTTTGTTATTACTAAAACGAAATAAAAGTATTAAATATATATATAATTCATATTTAAATTCAGATACTAATGAAAACTTAAGAAAATATTTATATAGTGGGAAAGATAATGCTTTTATACTTGGAAATTTCTTCCTAGTTTACCAGTTTTTAATATCCTTTTTTCAATTAACCATCATCATTTAAGCTTTATTAGAGGGAATTTTTTAATGGATGTTTGTCTCAGGAAAGAATCATGACTTATAATTTTGCACTGCTGTGTAACAATGCAGTGAGAAAATTGAGAATACATAAGCCCTTTTGCACTTTGTAATTTTAAATAGCCCTAATTCGTTATTTCCACCTTTTTACAGGAGATCTACTGACCGTTTAATCTTCTGATTAACCGGCCATTCAACTCAGAAATATTGCTAGTTGTAAGCAATCATCCAATTTTTTTTCTATTATCAACTTGCAAATAGGGCTACGTTATTTTTGTCATGTATTTTTAACTTTCTTCATTTTTGTATCGTTACTTTCTCAAGAGAAAAAAAATAATTTTTTTTTTATTCCGTAGAGGTTAAGTCCCGACCTGATTTGTGTTGAAAACAAATTTTCTATGGGCAAATAAGGCACTAGTTAACCCTCCATAATTTCTAACCTCTTTTAAGTAGTGGAATCACATTGTTACAATTTTAAGAAGTATGTAATCATTTGGAGCATTAATGTAGATTGTGATCATTTATAAATCATTTTAATGATCGCGCACTTCTCATTCTGTAAAATGCAAAATATTTTCCACAATAAGATCCCGGAAGTAATAACAAGATTCGTGTAATGTTTGAGATTTATCTAAATGAGAAATTTCACTTAAATAAATTATTATATAAAGAGGAGTTAAATACAAATAAAGATACGGGGTATAACAGAGAGATCGGATATTAGTTGTGATAGAGGAAATAAAGGAGTTCGCACACTATATTGTTGCTGAAGAAGTGTAATGGATCTCTTTGATGATTTACCTAATTCGGATCCGGTAAAATGAAATCTATTGGACTCGGATCCAAATAGCGCAACTTATTATCTATCAAGACAAGTAGAAAATTCTCAATTATAACCTTGATTACGGAAAGGGCCGCAGTAGTTGAGCGGTCACACTACCCCATTACACTTTCACGTTATAAGTAAAACCAATACAATATGGCTTTGAAAATTATTACGTATGATTGATTACATGGATGGGATTGTTTCAGGTCAATATCAACACAATATATATTTTTGGTTTAATTTCTGCGTGAAAGTGAGGAAGTTTGTAGAGGGAGGCTCCAGCTCAGATATCCACTCGTCTCATCATCGAGGTTCAACATTACGAGTCCAACGCCAATAGCACTCGTGTTATTTCAAAAGTGACGCGTTAACGAAACTAATCAACCAAGCAGCCCTTGCTGAAAATTGAGCTTCGAGTATATCATGTGGGTTAGGTTTATTTTGTATTTCAATGGCGTGATGTTTCCTGCTACTCTCGAGGGTTTTTTCCCATCCAAGGCCACAAAGGAAGTCGGTAATAAAAGTGATTGGTTGGATTTTAACTCTATCTTTGATCAGAATAAATATTCTGGTTTGTCTTTTGCAGTACTCTTAACTAAAAGGAATTCCGCAACGGTTAACTATCAAAGACTATCATTCTTATGCTTGTTGAAGCTAGTACAAAGAGATCGGAATATATTTTTCTACAAATAACTAGACTATATTTTATTTTTATATTTCTGATTACTATCACACATTAGTCAAAAATAATTTTCATTAAAGTAATATACAGGTTTATTATAATACAACAATCAACGGTATAAAACTGGGTGAGAGTTTTTTCTTTTTCTTTTTATTTTTGCTGCAACTGATCCAAAATACAAAACCCATGTATAAACCAAAATTAATAAAAGAATTACCGAAACAATAGCCGGATATTCCATCTTAAGTGGTATTCCAGGCTTTAAAACATTCTGTATCACTAAATACATGAATGGAAATGAGGACAGTTTTGTGTAAATTTTCTCGTCTAGAAAACTTCGAATTTGATAATAAATGCATCCAGATACTCCAATAAATGAAATTAAATTTGATGAAGGGTTCCGATTTTATGATTCTGACATGGACTTTAAGGTATTCATATGACTCTACATTCAAAAAACAATCAAAATGTTTTTAAAGAGAATGAAATAATATTCCTAGTCCATTGTTTTTTAAATCAGTATTATTTGCTTATTCTATTATTTTTTCTAACGCATATCAGTATTTTAGTACTTTTTCGTTAGTTGAGTTCAAAATTTTGCATACATCAGATTTCAAGGTTTGATCACGATTCAAAAAATCAGTGTAACATATTCGCTTTCGAAAATAAAGCAAATCCCTTCTATAAAAAGAATGGTCATTTCATTTAGAAACTTTTCTCAATAGCTAAAGGTATGTAAACTGTAGGGATAAAAAGGTGCTATATTTGGAGATTTATCGCTTTTGCTCGACTAACGGAAAAGTACCTACGTTTACTTTCTAGATAAATGAATCTTATTTAAAACCACCCATTTAATGTAGCTTAGAAAAGCTACAGAAACTCTCGACTTATTCACAGAAATATAAGGTATTGGTTATATTATATTATTTGCAGTATACTAGGAATTTAGGGATATAATAATCATGTAATTAGTAAGTTATTTAAATCGTTTTCAATTTGTAATGTGTCAATGTGACACACCAATTTCATCAACGTCAGGACTTTTCATATTGACCTTGCCTGGTTAAGCTTAGTATGAGGTGCTAAACAAATATATGATTGCCTTGGAAATTTAACATAGCATTTTATTAAGGAACTGGTTTCAATAAAAAAATTTCAAAATATCTTGCATAATTTAGACATGTGTTTCCAATCAGGACGATAGTTTTCATCTGTGAGCATAGACTATATCTAATGGGTGGTTCTATCTAAGGCTAATTTATTAGACTTTAGCACCTACTGCCACGTATGGACCATATTCCCAAAAAAGGGTTGAAAAGTTTGATTAATATAAAACAACTTCATGTTTCGACAAATAGTTTTAAATTTCTGTTAAGAAAACGCTATCCTCATTAAAAGTAACATTATTGTTTTGTTGCCAATTTCTTTTTAACTAGACAGGAACGATTCATACTGAGTTCCATGCATGATGATAATCCTACTGTTTTTCCTAATTTTGTATTCAAAACGCTAAGTTATTTCTTTTAATTAAAACAAAATTAAATACGTGTTAAATAGCAAAAGAAAAGTTGTTTCTGTGTGATTGCTTTCTTTTTCTGACGCATTTTTAAATATTTATTAAAGATCCAAAAATCACAATTCTATTATTGATTTAGATTTTCATTCTCAGTTAAAAACACAAATTCTCTTTTTTTTTTCTTCTCTAAACAGGAAGCAATGAATGACATATTTTTTCAGCAGAGAATGGTGAACAACTTTTCTTTAAAAACCAAAAATGATTTGTAACGTATGATTTTAGACTTATCACTGAACTGAACTGAATTCTCTAATAGGCTCTTCGCTCTTAGTACCTTCAAAACATTACAATATGCATTTAATTCCCTTAAATCAATTATTTTTTAAATCTATTTACGAATTTGGTCTTCAAGCACATCGAAATTACCTTTTCCAAACAAAGTATATGCAACATTTTGATGAATGAATCGTTTACGTTCAAACCTTGATTTTAAATGCAGGATATTTATTACATTATAAGTAGAAAATATGTTAAAATGTATATCATTAACGCTAATAATTATTTACAAATAATTTAATTGATGAAATATTATTTTACTAACATACATTCGAAATTTTTTAAAAAAATTATGACCCATTATACTGAAACCGCGTTATGTACGTACCGTGTTAAAAGAAGTACGATGGTCGATCAATAAGTCCTTAGAAATTACAAGAGATGGCGCTCGTAGCGTCGTAAATGGTTTGTTGCCAGTAAGGAACATGCCTCACTAGAAAGACGTCTTTGTCTCAGTTACTTGTAAACGTGATCATGATGCATTTCTCACTTCAAATATTCTTCGTGATAACTTTCCCTGTCATTTAGACCTTATTTGCGTTGTTAGGATTAAGATTCATCGAAGCAACACAATGTTTTGAATTTTCTCGATATCTGGTGAATAATGAGGTCTCACCAATTGTGACAACTTGACGTAAAATGACGTCGAAAATTCGCTGTGGCAGCAATCAAATTTTGATTTCGTAGCAAATGACTGAGAAATGAAAACTAACTTATAAAATAAAGTCAAATTTGTTTTGGCTCCATTTAACAGATGTCAGCACCCAATGGTTATGACAATTTACCTTAATAATGCCATATATCTTTAAATACAAATACTTTTTAAACCACCCTCATTTTGATGTACTTCAATAAAAATATTTGCTTCACTCTTATACAATTTTTAAAAATATTTAGAGCGATTAGGGTTTAGCTTATCTGTAATATATTTAATAATGAAAAATATTAATTCTTAACAATGATATTCATATCTTATCATCGTTTCTGTGATCCATTTTACTAAAAAAAACTTTTTCCAGCGTAATGCCAGCCGTTGATCTTCCGTTGATATACACTTCGATATATGTGCTTGGTATGATATGGAATTTAGATTGGGTACCATCTCTAATCCCCTTCTCGTCATTTGATCTTTTTCAAATGGTATGAAACTAAAATCTATTTTGATCGAATAATAAATTAACAATTAAAAAAATATTGAACAATATTTAAAATCTACTTTTTTATGCATATTATTTATTTTAACTTGAGATAATAATTCTTTAATATGATATATTTTCCTTTACAGCCATTGGAGCTTCGAATAAAAGCTTTTAATTTGTCTAACGTTATTTTACTTAAAATCTTTGTATTTAAAATACAGTTTTACAATTGAAAATCTCAAATGGATGGTTACAAAATAGCTGATATCGTCAAAAGGGAGGTGGAACCTGGATATTCAATTTGATTAAAGACTATCTTGTGAATTGATGTAACGAATTTATATTAAAGAAATTTAGACTTCAAAACGAATAAAGTCTTAAAGGCTTTGAGAACCATACCAATAACAGTACTAACATGGCTCATCCGCTGTTCGAAATAATAGAATCAGACGTTTGAAAACAATTTTCATTCCGAATGTGATATTTATTAAAAGGAATCCATTCGAGGATTCCCTTCTGTCCCTGAATTGTCAAACAAACAGAATCTTACCGATTGATTGAAATTTTAATCTTAATCTAAATACTTTTAGTGCCACCAAAAATTATAATGGAGTATGATTTTTTAATTAATCCCAAAATAAAAATAACTTATTAATGAAGCACATGATGTAAAGGTTTTAAACATTGTAACATATATCCTTCAGTAATTAATACTACAGCCGTTTTAAGGATATCAAGATAGGCGAGGAATTGTAATATACCTTATTTAAGACTCCTTGTTTTTGTAATATATATAAGAGTTTTTTCATATTATTAGTAGAACTTAGGGTATTTTTGTGTGAATAACGATAATATTTTATTTCTTCTATAGAACTATTGAGTAATTTCCCCCCTCTTAGATGAATATGGACTTAATTTGTGAGAAACACTTACATTAAGTACAATTTTAAGGAAAACTATTTTACAATAAGGCTTTAAATTTTTTATGATTCTGTAAAGAATACTATAAAGAAACAAAAATATTTTTTTCTCTAAGTAATTCCTAAATTTTAAGCAATATTTCTAAAATGGAAAGAGAAAAACTTTGAAAATTTCCAAAATTACAAAACTCTACAATTTTTTCAAAGAAAATGTACATTAAAATTATTAAAAAATTTAGTTCGCTGTATTTGTGTATTATTTTATACCTATAAAGATTAAATCATTTTGTATATTTAAGGATCATTATTTTTAAGAATAGTACCTAAATACAAAGATATCTAACAAATCATGTTCAATTCGACTAAAAGTATTTTTTATAATTAAATAAAATTATTAAAATATCTTTATTAGACACACAAAATCCTAAGCTCTAGGAAAGATTTTAAAACACAAATGTCACAAAAATCAGTCTTGAACAGAAAGTGTTTTATTTTATTATACCTCGCATGCACAGGTACACTTAAAGCCTGTGTAAATATTCAATAAGTTCACAACTGAAATTAAAATACTTTAAAAGAAAGACAACACAATTTATTAGGCTCTTGATACAGAATAATCCAGATCACGCTCTCTCTTGAATCCAGCTTAATTCAGTTAATCCTAGTTCACATTCTAATAAAAAATTCTTAGTTTACCTATTCAATCATTACGATTCAAGTAATTCTCGATTATATCAGATTTAATCTCTATAATAATGAGCCATGTCCAATATAAACGATTAATTACAATGTTTTTCATATACATATCATTACTTCAATATGCATATCCATTTGTAGTTATTCTCTACCTCCATTCTCTTGAACTTCAATTTTCTTACATACATCACGATCTATGATAAAATTCACTACACTTTTTTTTTATCTACGTTTAATTTACCTAATAACGTTTCTTTTAATTTGCAAGGAGCTGTAATAGTATGCAATTCAAATTACCATAACGTCATCGAGGTTATAGAAGAGAAAATTACGTTCCTAACGTCACAACCTTATGGAATGAAATTTCTTTTAAGATATATATCCAGAATCCAAATAAATTGAAATACATAGCGTTCAAAGAAGAATATCAAAATTTTGAAGAGATATTATTATAAAACTGAAAATGGTAAACGTTTTTTGAGAAACAAAATTAAAATAATTAAATAAAACTTTATAAAAATGTAAACTTTAAATATGTCCAATACGAGAAACATGGATAATAACTCATCCATTGCCGTTTCGGCGGATTAGACATTTTGTCGTAAAGAAGATGACGACCTTGATCTTAAGAAATCTGTTCAGTGATTGCTCTTAATCACTATTCTGCGTATGCATTGATCCTTATGGACATAATATTTTAAAATTACAGCTATTAATGTAGATTTGTTTCGTTTCAGGAAGCCATAGATGTGGAATTGTGTTCTGTAGAGTACAGCAGAGAGTTATATGTAGTTTTATGATTAGATGATCATCGCGTGAGATATATACAATTCTGACCTTTCTGTTGTACGTTACACCTTCTGAACTGCAGATACTATCGTCTAGAATAACCATATCCTTTGATAATTGGTTCTTTTTAGTAGTTCTTCACGGTATTATGACATCCCAGAGGTATATGGATGATACTGCACGAATGTATGCAATCCAATTTATTTCCATTAATCCGGGAGCTTTTTTATGCAAGATAATATCCCGCCTTATGTAGTAGGGAAGTCCAGGATTGGGATTGTAGACATCAGTTCCATAGACATGAGCACACTTCCAGGACTTCTGTAAATTATGTATGTATGGGATTTGATGAAACGTGACCTGCCGCCGAGTAACAATAATCGAGATATAGGAAACACCGTACAACTAGCATGGGCCATTTCCCCCTGCCAATATCAGGCGTCTGGCTCAAGGTCACATCACATTGCTGTCTGTATTGTAACATACAGCGTCTATTGGAGCCGGACTGTCTCATACAGTTCCTCTAATTATTATGGTGCTTTAAGTTTGTACATTTCATATTTAAATTTATGTGTATTAAATGTAATTTTTATCCAATGCTCTCTTCTTGTTTGAAATCGAATGTATTTCTCACTTTAACAATGTATCCATTCATCAGTAGAATGAAATAGGCACTACCCAAATATTGTAATCTGAAACGCAAAACTAGATTTTTTCGGGATACATTTGTTAATTTAACCCTGTTTTTTTCATTCTTCAGCCGAATAAACTCTCCTGGCACTAAGATTGTAATCTGAAGCTTACAGCCAGATTATAGCCTTGAGATTATTGTTTTAGAGTTCTCATGACAGGTGTTTGTTCTGTTCTGAAGTTGTACGTTTGAATTAGAATTGAAGCTTATAATTGTCTTTCCGACGCATTATCATAAGATTTCTAGAGTTAAATAAAATTAACATTGAAAACCCTTCGATATTTTCACTATATGTTAATTACGTACCGACAAAATTAGATTAATTGTTGTAAATAAAATTAGTACTGTTTGTTGAAGAAATATAACTGTTTTATTGAAAGAAGGATAATGTGGTTTTTTTTTCTTTTCTTACAACTGCATAGCATGTCCTAAATCTTTTATAAAATGTTCAAAATCACTGTTTTCATTTCATATCTCATAGAATGAACCTTATAACACACATCAAGTTTTTAAATACTAAATAAAATAATCATCTGGTTTCATATGTACTTCATCAATTATTATGTACATTGAAAAACATCCTACGTAACACCTATGAACCTTTAGTATGCTAGTATTGTCTAACAACATTTATGGTTTCTCCAATAATCTATTTCTACTAAATTACATGCTGTTAATTAGTACATGTCACTAAGACAATCAAGTTAGCAATGTTTAACATTACAACTTCTCGTTTCTTATTTCAAAAAAATGAATTTCATGTAAATATTATGTGGAGGTTGGCGTCGGTATATTGTCAAGAACCACTCTCATTTTAGGAGGAAAAATGTTTATTTACGTATGAAAAATTAAAGAAAAAGACGGACACGCATTTCTGCGTACTTACACCTCGAGATCTCACCATCTAATCTGAGTTGAACGTGGCGCTGCTGTAGTGCAGCGGGACAAATCCCACAATTATATAATTATATTTTTGTCATGACCAAATTGAAAATTCTATTAATTTCTTTTAGATTTTCTACACACGTACAGTGGCTTTCGAAATTGAGTATACAACACTCGCATATTTTCCTGAAAGCCTAAAATTGTCAATTTAATTTTAATATTTATAGCTAAAATATACATGGAGAACAATAGCAGTCAAAAAAGAATTAAAAAAAAGTTTAGTCATTATTTTTGTTACACTGAAGTTACAGATTTTAATGTCACAAAAGTGAGTATATGTCTATATAACCCCTTAAAAGTTTTTTGGGGAACATAAATTAATAATATTTGGCACATCCTTTTGAATTTGAATGCCTTCTAAACGGTGTGCATTGGTTTGAAAGAGTTAGTGCTTTTTTCCTGAATATTTTCCTCATTTCTTTTGTTATGCTGTTTCTAAGTGTTCTTTGCTCTTCCTATTACATTTCTGATCAGAAATTTCCTAATAAGGCCGCAAACTTTTAATCTCAATGAGATAAACAGATCGAGGTTAAGTGTGCTACTGAATTTTACGATTGTACGAAAATTATAATTTGCCAATTTCATCTGTATATTTTGGATTATTATCATGTTGAATCATAAAATGCAACTAAAGTTATTTCTGAACTCTTAGTTTCAGATTGTACTTTAGTATATCCAAGCATATTTTTCTTTATGACTCCGTCAACAAAAATTAACTTTCCTAACCTCTTTTATAGACATACAACCGTATATAAGAGCCAATCCCCTCCCTTTAGGTTGACAGTGATTATGGGGTTTGAGTAAAGTAGTTCCAGGGAAGGAGTTTGGATTCCGCCAAGCATACCATCGAT
>BMAW01008069.1:0-22500 GCA_019974015.1 Nephila pilipes | reverse complement strand
TTTTCGTAATGGATGTTTTGTTATGTTAAACCTATTGAAATGTTTACAAAGATAGTTTTTTGTGGTGATATTAATGAATGTTGCTCGCACAAACGTTTTATAATGATATGAAACTTCGTTTTATGACGATGATTTTGATGCGTCAGTTTCGCCGGTAAATGTTTTACATAAAAGAATTTTATAGTTATACGGCACAGGATAATGTTTTGTGTCGTTAATTTTTATATTTTAATAGTAATTCAAGTGTGAGTTTCTTGATACTATCTTTTCGTTTTCATTTAGTGTTTTCTGATTAGGCCTTCACATTACCATAAGTCTGTATAGTTAACAAGGTTCGTTCGTTTGATACTATTTTAATAAATCCTTTAATTGTTCGGCTTTGTGTTTTAAGCCGATTGTACATACCATAAATATATAGTAGAAATGAATTTAAGTAAAAAAAATTAGCATTAAAAAGTACATTTCAGTTAGGTTGTGATCTGTGAAAAAGGATTGTAGATTTATAGAGTTGTGACAATACTCTGTATACTTTAAGAGGCTGAATTGAAATATCTCCACGGTCACTTAACATTTTTAGTAATTACCCAGCACCAAATTTGCCATACATGACTGTTACAGTAGCATTTGCTCAGTACAGTGTGTTTTAGGAGGCTACAATACTTGGTGTACTGATAACTAAAGTTGTGACCCATATGAATGGACAAGGGTTGAGTAGCGAGGCATAATATTGCAATAACGGCATCTTGCGTGTCAATCTTCAGAAGAGCATCTTAAGTGAATGCGGGTCTGATTGAAGTTACGAAAGTTTCAGCTTTAAAACTGAAGATTATCACCGACAACCATCAATATAATTCTTCTCAAATGGGTTTGCGTGACTCTGTACGTTGGCTGGTGTTGGTGAAAAGAATAGAGAACGGAAAAAGCAGTGTGTATTCCTCAGAGAATAAATGTATGCACACTTGGTGCATTGGCATGAGGTCCAATTCAGGTTATCGACAAAAGTAATTCTTTTGGTGGCACATCTTTTCAATCAGAGTGTCCGTGTTGCTCTTAAGTTGGAACCCTAATTTTGACCAAGAGATGTATGTTGCACTCCGGTGGGCCATGCACTTTAAAATAGGCAGGAAACCAAGTTAAAAGATCTAAACTGATTAACAAATTTATGCGTGTTTATTTTTTGCAGATTTTTAAATGGATTTAGATTTCTTATTAAGATAGTATCTAAATGTGCTATGATTGCTGTGTTAAATGCTGAACCAGCGAGGAAGAGCTATGATGGACGTGCAGTATTGGTTTGAGCTTTCAAATTATATGTTTCTTATGTTTTCAAAGTGTTCAGTGTTATATGACAAATTAATTGCAGAGATGTGTTTTGTTCCCAAAGGATCTCCTCTGTTTTCCCGTTTTAACAATGCTTTTGGCTTAAGGCTTTCGGTTCCTACTATTTATAATGGATTGAGTTGGTTTAAGACATGGTGCATTTTTGGCGCGTGAGCTATGCCGCTTATTGTTTTCTTAAAGAAACATTGCTGTTGGTTATGTTTTAATAATTATGTTCTACTAAAATATGTAATGTATCGTATAAAATGGGTCTTCCAGGTGTTATGTATCGGGTATCAGTGTGGACTTTGAACTATTAAGGTGATCGAGGCGGGACAATTAATATAGCTTGGGGTGAGGACAACATGTTTGCAGTTGGTAAGTTTAGTTGGATTGGAATTGAAACCACCTATACAAACAAAATAGGCAACAGTTCCGACATCTATTTGTTTTAAATGTTTGAGAACATCTTATGGATTCGTGAAGTCCCAAAGAAACGTTACAATATGGTTAATCAGTTTCGGCGGTATTGCGGCGCATTACATGCAGCCCAGAGGGAGTTTTAGAGAGCTTTGTTGTACTATATATTGCAAGTCCATTTGTGCCATTGACATATATTTAAACTGACCAAATGTTGTTCAAATCTTGAAATGGAATTAAAAAAATGGATCAAATAAAATCTTCATCCCACCAGTTGCAATAAATGATGAGTATAATGTATGAATTTTTAACCATTATATGATATCCCAAGATTTATATATATTTAGTTCGGTTGTGTTATTAATGATCACTAAAACAACCTTGTGAGGGTTATTGGCGGGACCGCATGTTTTGAACCTTGGTCTGACGGAGGACGATATCTGAGCTGGCACCCCTCCTCTAACTTCCACCATGGGGGAGGACTTTAGAAATCCCCGACGTTGGCATTACATCAGCTCAGATCACGGAGGGTCTTTCAGGGTCCGAACCTTGAAATTCTCGATCTCGGTCTGCGACCTCTACCTTGGTCATCTAGATAGTGTTCTTCTAAGCACTGGTGATCTTTGTACAGAATTGTTGAGCGTACATCGATAATTATAGCTATCATTGCTAATTTATTTGGTTTCAAGAATCTGCTGATTGAAATAATCAGCAGTGTGAAGAAGATAAGAGTTCCTTTTTTGGAGTTCTACAGTGGCGATCTTTGAAATGTTAAGAAACGCTGGGAGAAATGTATAATTCTGGATAGGGATTTTGGAGAGAAATATTACGAATGATAAATTAAAATTAAGTTTCGATCTGGATAATTTTTAACAATAATTAAAAATTTAAGATACTTCGGGATAATTGTTGTAATAACACGAGATTGCGGATACTTCAATCTACGGCTTCTTGAAATCAAACACAAATCAACGTCAAAAGTTGCAATAAAAACATTATGTACATAAGGATAAATTAATACGTCAAATATAAATCGTAACAAAATACTTCGGTTATTTTCTTAGTGTATATATATAATAATTAAAATTTTATGATACTCTCTTGTATTTAAATGGGGAATTATTGCTGAATTAAAATCATCACTGTATACATGACAAAATAGTACTATAAAAAAAAAGGATGTGACTAAACATAATATTATGAATTTACTATTCCAGCACACTCTTCCTACAGACTAAACATATCCGAGCATGGCTCTGTGCTCCTATATTTTTACATTGTATTCTATTTCACACTTTAGACACTAACACCACCATTCTCCACCAATTGCAGTCAATCCAGTATCCAATCAGGACACGAGCTCTCGTGCACATACTTCCGACAGAAAGTTCTTCCTCACACTTTTATCAAGTCACTGTCAAACTGCGTTGCAATTCTATTGTTTGTTTGGTATAGTTAAGCCACACAGCCCATAGAAAATGCCGCCTATGGCGTGAAAGCACACTCAGTTAAATTTCTCATTCCTTAACTCTAAATACAACTCTTTTCAATACAATGATGAATTAATTTTAAATCTTAAAGTAATTTTTTTTCTCTTTTTAAATATTTATTACTTAAATTAGCAGTTTTGGGCAATTGAAGCCATATAATTTAGTCTCTACAATTGCATAAAACATGGAGATTATAAGCCAAGAGGCTCATGTGCTCCAGCCTTATTTGGCACACTATTTCACACTTAAATGTTGAGTAATAGTAGTGCAAGAACTACTACAATATCCATAGTCACTAAACAGGATAGACAAGAGCTTGTAAACCTTTTGGACCTATACAGCACTATTTGGATTTGACATTAAGTAACCTCATAATTTCGAATATCATTTCGAGTTATGTCTGAATGACAAAATCAAGAGAGAGAGAGAGAACTCAATTATTTCTAACTCACCAATTTTTCTCACTACACTAGATGCAGTGAAAACTCAAAAATTTACTTCAATTCAAAGACGCAACAGATTCTTTTCATTCTACAAGAGAATCTTCGGTGAACTAGGGACTCGAATCTATGATTTAATTCGAACATCACTTGTTACGGAACACGCAACAGTATCCACTATACAAACGCGGTCGTCAAGGAAATGTCCTTGAAAATAATAGTAATAGGTTAAGTGAGATATTAAAAAAATTCACACACTCAAACACACACTGATTTCAAAAAGAAATCATTCAAAGTGAAGCCAACTCTCTGCTTTATGACATTTTAAGAAATTTATATTTAATTGTAAAAATAATAAAAATAGTAAGACACAGTTTCGATTGTAAAATATTTTTAAAAGCCTTAAGAAATACTTTGAATAGAATTTTTTATTGTAAAACATATTTAAATCATCCAATGTGTCAGTCAATTGAAATGCTCGATTTAGTTTCAATAAATTAAACTGAAAATAAATAAATAAAAACAATATATATTATATTCTTAACAAATTATTTATTAGAATATTTTTATAATCGGTTTATGGAGTGTAAATAATTAAATGTTGAAAACTAAAATTTAATGCAAATGATTTTTTTTTTGTTTTTGTGTGCTACCAATAAAAAAACCTATGTAAAATTTATAAGTTTTACTTCAATTTTCTCCATTACATACAATTTAAATACCGGAATAATTCATCAGAAGATAAAAAAAAAAGATCTTATTTAAAATTTAATAAATAAATAAAATATTTATAAATACACTGAAGATCTCAAAAAAGAAACACATCTAGGCAACAAGTGCAATGTATTTATAACAAGCCCAAGAAAACTTCCTATCCTATAAAGTATTGACGGCTCGATATGGACCTTTCATTAAACCCATCTAAAAAGAAGCGAACAGTTGGTGTCTGCAGGGAAAACAGATTCTGCAAGATACACAACACCACAACACTCCATTTATAGCTTGTCACGGCATTATGGTGAAGCATATATTATTCATGGATTAATATACGAGTAGGCGTACCTGCAAGTTGGTTTTCCTGCAGCTCTCTCTATGATAAATTATTATAGGCTTTTTGGGTTTCTCTCATCCATATTTCATGATTCACAACACAAGTCTTTTATGCTAGACTTTTGCGTTCGGGATCCACTCTGTGACAGAGCTGGTTGAAGAAATGCATTTCCCCAGGAAGTATGAAATAATGAGAGAGATTAGATAAAAATACAAATAGAATTAATAGTTCGTTAGATTAATATCAGGCTGCAAGAAGGGAGGGCGAATGAGATTTGTATTTCTGAATGGTTTTACAGATTTGCACTTAAATGAGAATTTACTGTGTTGGAATGATTATAATAGAATGAGATCTGCGAAGATTAAATGCGGGTTGTTCTAAAATCCTCAAATAAATGTGACTGTTTCGACGTTCGCCTTTTGACTGAAATTGTTTAATTCGGTGTACATTCCGAGAATTCATTCCAATATGTGTTCGGAAAGCACGTTTTAGGGATGAGTAATCTAATTAATGTCAAACACCTACGTAATTTATATAATTAGAAATGTAGGATTTCCAGTTGTAGACATTTTTGGCGTCAGGCATTGTCACAAAGCCACTTGTGACGGTGACATATTTCCAGGAAATGTTTTGCTATGGATTTATTTGAAACTCTGCACCTCTTATATGTTTATAAACTATTTCAATGTTTATTTTTGTATACTTTAGGCTTAATAGGTTATTTAAAATATTCTACTTCTTTAACTGAATTTTTTAAACGTTAAACAATAAGAAAATAGCACTTGCGACATAAATTTAACTCGAGATTTGAAAGAGCTTCTTAATTGATTTTAGAAATTAATTTTATTCAAATTAATATATTTTGAATAAAATCATATTTTCCCTAGTGTTAATACTTAAAAAATAACAAGCAGTTCATCAAATTTTCAGTATGATTATTTTACGATTTACATCTTTACTAATAATTTAACGGAAAAAGTTATCGCTCATATGGAATAACAGATTACGTAATGTACTCATTACGTAAAGTATTTATGCATTGGTGCATATTTCAACGATTATAATAATAAAAAAAACGGCTATAAAATCTGAATTTCCAGAAATTAACAAAAAGTTAATATTTCAAATAAACTAATAAAGACAAATCACAAATGTTTTATATCTACAAGCAATTGTAAGATTTAAATTTAATTCTTGAGGTAATTGTTTTAAATTTTCAGTATCGTTACAGACGTAAAATGGCGGTTCCCTGCACCGGTTCTCTTGTGAAGGAAAATAAACATAAACAGAGATGTAATCAGTCAGCCAAGGGAAACTTAATCAAAGACCTTTTAAACTTTACGATGGATTTGGCGACTAATTTGGTGACTGGGCAAGAAACTTGGTAGCTTTGGCGACAAATGGAAAGGTCCCGAAGGTGCTGGAATTGAGTCTACATCTTCAAGGGGAACAAAGTTACAGCCTTTTCCAGACTTTTCCCCATGGACGTCATTGTTGGCCAGAAGAAGCAAAAATACGCCGAGTGTCTGAGAGGCGAGGATCAGTCTGTCTTTGAAGTCTTTGTTGCGGAGATTGATAGGAAAATTGAATGGAAGCTGACGGCACTTGGAAGTGGAGTGTGCCTGGTGAATTTGAGGAGAAGCAGCGTGTATCTGTCGGGAATTGTCGGAGGTGGTGGTGAGAACTGCTGAGCGTTGCTGATGTAACTGTTACTATCCTTAAAAGTGATGTTTTGTTCTTGTGTCTGAGAACGCTAATTTGCACAAGTCATGTGTTTTCTGTTTGGGCTGTTGTTGTCGAAGCTTTACTACCTGTGTGTTGCCTTGAAGATTTGCGAATAAAGCGTCATTTGTCAATATCCTTCGAGTTAGACTTGATTTCTTCCTTACATCCAAGATTTTTTTTTACAACTAGAGAGCTTAATTTCTACAAATATTAGTTTTAATTTATAAGATTATACATTTTAGATTCCACTAATTAAAACTAAATTTCTTACGCTGAAGCATTTAGAAAGTAATAAGTTATTTTAAGTTACTTAATTTTTTATTATGTAATTAAGATTTTATAGAACAAAATGTTTAATATTTCATTGCGCTATTAAAAAATATTCTTCGATGAAAAATTTACACATTACAAATAATTTTCAAAAAAAGAAATTTTTCTTACTCTTTCAGTATTTAGTAATCTTTCCTTGCTTTTGAGATTTCTGAGTCCCATTAAAAGGTACCGAAAGTAAATGTTTAATCTTTGCTTCATCTTTGAGTTTTTTTTTTTTTTTTTTTTTTTTTTAAGCAAAAGTTTAATTTGTAAATAGCGAAATCTGATAATTTATGAGACTTCTGTGTTATTAATTTTTGTTTTCACCAGTTCTTATTGTGATGAGAAATTTATATAATATTTATCATATAAATTTATGAAATTTTTATAATTATTTCCTATCTCAAAATATGTTGAGTTTATCATGTTCAAAATATAATGTTGTATGAATTGTATCATAAGAGTTTACATTTATTATCTGTTAGTACAAATTTTGCAGTATAAAATATTGAATATTTTTTATAATTTTTTTTATTTCTAAAGTAATGATAAATATTAACGGTATATATTATGTCGTTAGCTACCCAAGATAGAAAATTTAATTTGATACATTTCAGAAAACTAAAAAATCACCAATGGTGTGGGGAAATTCTTGTAAAAATTTAGCTTTCATTAGGTAAAGTTAAGAGATTGTATTCGTTTCGATTATTCTTTCTCATAAGTGTTTACATTAATATATAAAGTAAACTAGTGCAACACTTTCAACATATTTTTAAAAATCTAAAAATACAAATATCAATTAATAAAATGTATGGGACAAGTGAGTTTGTAAGTGATGGTGAAATGACAAGAGGTAAGAACCAGGTGTAGCTATGTTGGCTAACCAAGGTGTAACTGTGATTGAGACACTTAAAAAGAAGAAGAAAAGGTAAGAATTGGTTGATAAGAAGAAAAGTCGAAAAAAAGGAGGATCAATTGGGTATCCCGAGGGTGTGTCACCCGTTTTCCCCACAGATAATAAACTTCATGGGAAAGAAATAGATCACTAAAGTGTTACAGGTTATAATTCCAGTACTTATAAACAGCTGGCAAGTCCCTGAGGGCGACTATGCTGGAAAAGGTAATGTCTAGTTTTTGCAAAATTTTCACATGGTTGAAGGACATTCTAAATTTTAATAAGCCTTTTCTTTTTACATTTCTGAAAAAGAAACATTTAACAGAATCTAAAAACTCAAATCAAATCACGAGAGCGATGTGAGTGAAAGTTGAGTTGTATTGAAAGTTAATTTGGCAAGAGACAAATCTGGCTGTGCTGCTCCAATCATATGCATCTGTGATCTAGACAAAAAATGGAAAAAAAAACAGATAAAAATTGGGGAATTAGAAGGGTCAAAAATAGAAAAGAATAGCAAGGACATCTTTGGGGCACACACCTCCAGTATTTGCTAAAGAAGTTTAGCCTTTGGGGAGAAGGACCACATCACTATATTGATCCTTTATTGAATTCTATTGCTGCTGCAATCTAGTTCGGATGAAAGCTCCAAGCAAACCCAGACGTTATTGTTACATACCGGAGATTATAAAACTTGCGCAAAGTGTTCAATTGTATCATATAGCTTTAGTTTACCCAGAAAGAATCACATAAAATTTTGGTTGATTATTTAAAAAAATAATTCTGAAGTCGTTTTCAGTCCTGACTGACTTACTCATATGACTCTGATTCGAATGATTTGTAAGCATATTTTTTGTAAAGCTGTGATGAGGAAGAAGGGATGTACATATTTAATATAAATGATAATGGTAATTGCTTAAGTCTACAATGTAAGTCAATAAAATTAACTCGATCCTTGTAAGCATTTGAATTGCTAACACTAGATAAATCGTAAGAATGGTTTTGCGTAACAATTCTTATCTCGAGGATCGCCTATTTATGTCCATATGTTAAAGCTAAGTAATTACGGAAGGAATAATATCACTCCTATCTATTTGTAAGTCATTAGTCTTTTATTTAGGACTACTTTTGTTACATTATGCTATCTCTGGAAACATTGTTCAAAAGCTAATCTATGGCCTGCTCATGCTGGAAATCATTACAGGCCCTAGATTCAAAGAATACTACTGATGGGGTTACAACTGTTCAACTTTTCATTCAGAACAATCACCTAATATTAGAAACAATAAATTCATGAAATCTTTTTTCGAATTTTTAACGATGGAAATATTTTAAGTTTTTAATATTATAATGTATTTCCTTTAAATTTATCGAAACCAAATGAAGGTCTCTTTAAGAAATTTGAACATTCCAGGGGATGAAGTTTTAAATCGAATTAGCTGTGTTAATACACTTCCTAAGGACTTTGTTTACATGATAAGTCCTTATTTAAGCGCATTGTTAAGGTTTTCATAAAATGATTCTGAGAAAAGTACATTCAAACCTGAAAGTTTTACAATATTTTATAGTTAAAAGATTACTAATATATGCATTGAAAATAGTTAGTGATTAAATCCAAAAAGTGATTCTCAAGATAGTCGTAAAAAATTTCAATAAAATCAAATGATTCATATTTGTTGAGAGACTATTTCTTAAAAGTAAACTTGATATAATATGAACATTCTGTAATTTGAATTATGATGTAACATTAATATGTTTCAAAGAATTTTAATTAAATAGTGTTTTGAAAATTTAGATTTTGTTTTTGTGATACTATTGCATGTTTCATAATTGCGTGCATTTCATTAAAAATCTTAGTTAATAGATAATCATAGAAGCAAGGAAAAAAATTTGGAACGAAAAATTTAACTATAAAGAGTGGAAAATTATATGATTTCTTATAAGCACAATTTATTTTAGTTATAAAATATAATTTCATTAATTATCTAGTTTGTACATACATAATGTGTATTTAACTAATATGTAGGATAATTCAGCACAGGACATAATATTTAGTAAATATATCAATACAAATAGCGCCTAAATTGATTGATTGCTTATTAATGTCGCATTTGTCGCCGTATTCACCGTTAACTGGACCGGCAGTCAAAGGGCAAAAACCGTAAAGGTTTCGCCGTAAGTTCATTTCACCGTCGCAGGCTCATTCTCTAGTCCCTGTTCAGGTTAGGATATTTTGACTGGGCTGAAAGCAAGGTTATATTTAACCGCGCTTGCGCAGTGAGCGATTTTTCGTATGTTTACATTTTTGTGTGTGTATGTGAACAGTTTTGAATTTGCATATATTTCAGCTCTAAGAATGGGTAAAATTAAGAACATTTCATCGATTGTTCAATTAAATTATTTAGAAAAATAGGAAACCAGAAGAGAGAACAAGAAAGGAAAAACGATTTGTAGAAATGGACGACTACGAGTAAAACTGAAGGATTTGTTGTGAGGTTTGTGGATTCACCATTTCGTCAGTGTCATTAAACTGACGTGTTTTTTATTTGAGCACCTCAGTTTTGTCTAACAACTCACTGCATTAGTTTCCTTGTTTTCTATTGAATTCAAGTGAGGCTTTGGTAATGCCGAAACTAATTCATTTTCGAACTGCGTGAAATACTTTTTACTTACAGCCCTTTCTCCAAAGAAGTTAATGAGAAGTGAGTGCAACACGATCTGATCGAAGTTCCGAGTTCAAATGGTAAACAAAGCAGTCGAAGTCAATAAGTCTATTTTGACCAATGAGATTCAATCAGTAACCGCAGGTTAAGAAATTCAAAGATAGGTAACCGGAGTTAATAACATAAACGCGAAATGAAGCTTAAAATCGGAAGATAACTTTTTTTTTTTACCTCGGTTTTCTAAATATGGGTATCATATTCCGATTCAAGTAACAGTGAATACAACTGTTCATGAAGTTTTTTGGCGAAGGAACTCGTAAGTTTGAAAGGGCCCTGGTAGCTTAGTGGTCATGATTGTAATTTCGTGGCCGGCGTTCTTTTTATCGAGTCGTAGGTTTGAGGCTGATACACATTGGATCTGTCAAGATTCCTAGTGTGGAAGTTTGGAGAGTAAGGTGCTAGCTCATTCTTATTACTTGACTGAGGTTCCAAATTATAAGGTCCACCGCCAATATACCTCTTGTTGCTTCTAAGCTCGTCGTCCAATCAAATGAAATAAGAAATAACCAATCAATTGAAATTCCAAACCCAGTCAAGAGACGAGAACGATACCTGAGCTGGCACACTCCTCTCGAAACTTCCAAACCGCATCTTGAGTACTAGGAACTTTGACATATGAACATACATCAGCCTCACTGCAAGACGGGTCCATAGTGGTATCTGGTCTCAAACCCACGACTCGATAGTAAAAATACCAGCTTGAGTTTTTGATCATGACTACTCTGCTACTCCGGCCATAAAATTATGATTAAAATATATACATATTTCTACATTTGTAAGAGAGTAAATTTAATTTTGACGCATTTGAACTAAATATTCACACATATCTATTAAACGCATTTGTATTGCACTTCATTACAGTCACCAATTAAATCCGGAAATATTCGCAGCCGCAAAGATGTACACCATTTTAAAAGGAGCATAAATTCTTACAAAATAATCTTTCCTTACTTTAACTAATTCGAGATTCAAAATAGATAAAGTGCAAAAAGGCTGAGAAACTAACCTGTGGCACCAATAATTGAATTTCTTCACCGAAATCCCAGTCAAGACCACTCAATAAGGTCTGTCGGTTAATGGCTTTGACACAAAGGATAAGTCAGGTAATGCTTCTCTTATCAAATTAATTTTCCACTCCAGGTTCTCCTGTTAAGGATAATACGGTTATCCTTTGCATGTATCCTGGACCTGTCTGAAGTGCAGTGGTGCAAGAACGGGTATCCTGGATGGCTTGGAAATGAAACATTTAATCGCGAAAGCAACCGGAAGAATTAATGGATTGATTGCTTTTCAGTTCTGAGATTAAGAACAAACTTTCGAAGCGTTATCTTTCATGTATTGCTGTAGAATTCGAATTAGGAAGATTGCCACTCGATTTGAATTCGAATTTTGATTTCCATATGTTGTTCGATTTCAATAACAGGGTAAATAAAGTTTGATTTGGCTTAAAGAGGATATGTATTTACTAATGAAGTTTGATGAATGTGAATGTGTAACTTTTGCATAATTTATAGTGTGTCTATGATAAATCAAAACAGTATCAAATGAGAGGTTAATAATCATTTGATCCGAATCATGATATGTACAAGAATTCACCAGTTTATATAAATTATTCGAAAATATTGGCTTGTTATACATGTTATGTTTAAGTGATTTTCTTTCATTTTTGATAATTTTTTAGGAAAATTATTCAAAGCATGTAGTTTCGATAACATTATATCAACGAAGAGAAATTTAGACATGTTTAAATTCATTTAACATTTAACAATTACTTGAATTAATTAATAAATAATGAGATTTTTTACTGCCATGAATATGCTTGAAAAATTCGATACACAGTTTCATAGGATTTTCTAATACTTGTGAATTATTGCATTTGGAAATGAATATTTATTTATCTTGTGTGCATTCTATATAACCAGTAAATTTAAATTTCGCCTTGTTGTTACCTGTTATGTACATAACATCTGCAATAAATTTAATTCAATTAACTACTCTTTAAATGTAATTTAATTTTAGTTATTTCCCAACGACGTCTCAAAATTGAATTTGATCTAATATTATATTATATATTTTGAAAGTAATGAGTGACAATCGAATTCAGTGGCGAACGAACCAAATGATTGATTGATTGGTTGGTTACTTTTATAAGATGTAGAGCAACAAAAACTATATTATCTCATTTAAAATATTCGTTTAATTAAATAGATATCAAAATGTTTCATCTTCTGTAAGAATGTTCTCAATACTTATTTATCACTTACTGTTTTTCCTAATGTTCTTCGAAAGCAATATTGCGTTGTGAGTCTATTTTGAGTGTATTCTAGAGATTATTGATATGGGATGCGTCAAAAAATATGTTCCAAATTATTTATACGGATACAGGTACTTCATTTTGCATTATCATTTAAATTAAATTTGTGCAAAAGTCTGGGAGTCATTTTACTGAGGATTCGAGTGCTTAGCATTTTTTCTTTTCTGTTTTTTGCCCAATTGGATATTATGTCTACGGTTTGGATGTTTCCTAAAATTTCGAAATATTTGCTTGAATAAAAGTTCTCTGGTTCCTTTCATTCTATCATTGAAAATATAGTTATTAATATTTTTTTGGGAAATCCGGTCAATGAAAGCGTTGGATTCCGTCACCGATTTTACGATTGTCCACCTGATCATTCCAAAAATTTTCCGAATGTCCCGGAATCCAAAATAGTAGTATTGGAGTATGAAAATGTGATTACATAAATATTTTGCTGGCTAATCTATGGATATCTTTTGGTGATTTAATATTATAATTTTAAATGTATATAGCACAGAGAGTGACTATCGAACAATATTAACAAATTTTTATTCAAATCCACGAGACCGTCTAAAGCTTGGCATACGGCTAGTGCTTCTGCTGTAAGTATATAATTAATGGTATTAATACTGTTGTAACGTCTGTGGCATATCCACTTTCCTCGGCCTTCTTCAATGTTTGTTGGTCGAGCTACCAACTTTGACACTCCTGCATCTGGACTGCCCGAGCGACACCTGATCCCCGAGATGTCAGCAGAAGGGTGATCGTGGCTATTTCGGCAGCTTGTGAAGATTGGGGGAAATTCGCCGACGAAAAACCGTTGGAGGTCGATGGCCCTAAAAGAGCGTCAGTCCCTGCTTGGTTCCCGGTCCAGACGGACGTCTTGGTATCTCCTGTCCCATATTTTTGTATAATCGCTGTACATAGTCACATTAAATATTTTAAACTTAAAATTCAGAATTTACCTATTTGTCTGATTAACAATAAATAATCTTCAAACGGTACACTGTTAAGAAAAAACTAGGCATTTTTCGTGATGCCTTATAAATATGTTAAGTTATGGTTTTTTGAAGTATCCGTAGCTATTATGAAATAATCCCGGAAGTATTGTTCATATTATATACCTATTATAACAGGTATTGTTAAATTTATGTCCCAAAATCCAAATTCATTGGTAACGAGCCATTTGTGGATATGGTGCAAACAAATAAGTCATAACTGCGTTCTAGACTTAACACAAAGGATCGAAAGAAGAATGATCAAGAATAAGAGTTGATAAGAAGAATGATCTAGAATAAGAGTTGATAAGAAGAAAGATCAAGAATAAGAGTTGATAAGAAGAAAGATCAAGAATAAGAGTTGATAAGAAGCATCAAGAATAAGAGTTGATAAGAAGAAGGATCGAAAATATAAAATGATCAACTAAGGTATCCTGGAGCGAGAGAGTTATCGGTGTTTTTCTAAGATTGTAAGCCCCACGGGAAAGAAAAAAAAATTGCTACATATTTCGGGTCATGATTCTAGTATTTACCTAAAAAAGTGCATATATACTGAAGGTTATTCCACAGTTATTGCATCAGTTAATCAAAAGAAATAACCATTAATTACTTTCAAACAGAAATTTAAATTCAAAATATATCATATTTTTATTCTGAGGCAGCGAAGTATGGTTCTTTTAGTAGATTTGTCCGATTATGGGTGTTACTGTAACATTAGAACAGAAAGAGTGGTATTATATTAGGTCTACCAGAAAGTTCTGTATGTTTGTGAAGTGAAAGAAAATAATGCATTTTTCATACATTCAATGATATTTATTGTACAATACACCTTCCACCGTTTCTTGTGAACTCTTGCCAGAGTAATAGTAATTTGTAGATACCATTTCTGAAAAATGCCTTGTCTTCAAAGGCGAAGAACTCAAGTAGTGCTAGGTTAAAGTATGCTCCAGTTTTGAATTTTAAAAACTTTTGCAGGGAGATATACAAGTGATAATTAGAGGGTGTTAGATCTGAGGAGTATGGTGAATGCAACATAAATTCTGCTCTGTGATTTTTTGACGAATCGCCAAAGCAGCATCATGATGCAATATAATGTGCTTCATACTGAACATTGCCGGCATCTTTTCCTTCAGTGCTTCATTTGAATCATCCATTTGCTGACAGCATCTCTCCGAATCAATCTTTTTATAAGGTTTCAAAAGCTCGAAATGTATTGACCCTTGGTCGTCCCACCATATGCACAATATTCTCTTATTCAAGCTCAAGCTCAATCTCAATTTAGAGGTGGAGAGGACAGATAGTCCATGCTAAAAGTACGTTCTTTTCCTTACGATGTTTTCCAAAATAATTTATTTTTCATCACCAATTATCATCCGGTCCCAAATGGGTTTGTTTTCGTTCTGAGCAAAATATATATGACGATTCGATTAAACAAATTTTTCTTTCTTAATTCCCGAAGCACCCATTTAGAATGTTTATAGACCAATCCTGGAAACGACAAAATTACTCTTATATTCTACAATAAATATTATTAAATGTATGAAAAATGTTTTATTTTCCTTCACTTCACAAACGGACAGAACTTTCCAGTTAACCTAATATATTTGGTTTAAATTTTAATTTATAAAAATATGTATCACTTCATACTGTTTTAATTTCAAAAATTATTTAAATTTTGAGTTTACGGACAAATAAAAGGTACAAGAGGACTATATGCGATTGAACTCATACTTTTGGGAGCCACAATTAAAAGAAGAAAAAGTCATTCGAGCTTTCTCATCAATCGATGGGGACTTTCTTCATGGCATCTTTCGGCGTGGAAGTTAAAAATGTGGTAAAACATCCCTTAATGTGGTAAAACATTCCCTCGCCGTGTCTTCTTCACGTTTGCGTGGGTGTTAAGAAACTGTTATAACTTTCAAATACCGTTCAACAAAATCCCAAGTTGCAAGGTATTAAGAAAATTTCAAATTTTATAAATGTATTTAATATTTTTGTACATATCCTGTAATTTTTCTGGCAAAGGTATTTGTTTTTTTAAGCATTTTTTTGAAAAAAAAGAAGATAATTCCCGTGGATAATAACTATAGTTTTAATGAAAATATTGGAATTATATTCTTAAACTTTTCGTTTTACATTTGTTTGTTTTTTACTTTTAATGGCATTACTTTTTATTGAAATTACTGCGCATCCGAGATCACTTTTGCGTTGGTAACTCACGCATCTACAAATAAATCTAATAATTACATTTCTCAATGGTATTTCATTTACTGATTATTAACAATACATTAAAAAGCAAAACGAGAGTTATCGGCGTCGGACCTCGTAATTTTACACCATGATCAAGTGAGGAATACGATGCTTAAAACTGCTACCTCTCTCTCTAGGCTTCCTTATCACGCTTTGGGGGGGGACGTGGAGTTCTAACATGTTTAACGCACCTCAGCCCCCGCACATGACAAATATTTTGTGACATCTAGATTAGAACCTATGATTTGACTGAAACAATACCAATCACGATCTGGCTAGACCATGACCATTTAACTGCCACTGCCTTTTCTCAATGATATAAAGCAATTGTTAAAACGGAAATGCGCAAAGGTTCTAATTAATTTTTAAGATATACTTAACTTCCACTTAAAGGTCTTAATCATAATTTCATTTTGGACTCTGTAATCTAAACTCCTAAAACTCTTTCTCTTAGCTTTTGCGTTGCTTTGGTGTGTGTGGCGTTAGCGGACAACAAAACGATCAGTTCCTTCTGTATCAAGACTTTGATGTTGTTCCTTTTAATGTGCAGCTTCTCTCCTTCTTCAGCACGACCGACTTTTAGCAAATAATATGGAATTTAAATTTTAGATAAACAGGTCTTTTAAATCCTTATAAAATGTCATGTATATATTTTTACGTACAAAATTGGTATTTCAAAGTTAACAGAAGAGACAACTTAATTCATTTACGAATAATTTATGACATGAGTTCTATCGTGGTTTCCACTTCATTTAACACTTTGGGTACCTTAAGTAGAGTTTGTTTGAATTCAAAATTCCTACCAATAAATGAAACGTCCCTTATGTAGATTAGATTGGAATATGTGAGGTGTGTTATGGATAGAATTACGAAAGTACTCATATAAACAGTGCAGCGTTAAGTTGGTCGTCTAGTGAGTGAAAAAGAATTCTTAAGTTAGGACTCGATCTAATAATGAAGATATTCGAGCTAATATTCACTCACTAAATGCATACACAACATCACGCATAAGGACTTCAACATCAGTTCGATTTAATGTGCAGAAGCTTTAAGTTTTCTGCACAAAAAGTCTCAAGGAAAATGAAAAATTGAGCCCTTACACTTGATTAGATTCTTGTCGGATGATGAGCCTTAACCGTTAGACAACTGAGTCCCTCTTCCTCGTTTAAAAAAAACGAGCTATGAACGTGCCAATATAAGCATAAGGGGCTTTTGACTGAAAAATTTTTTTGAGGTAATTTCTTTTTATTAACATATGCTTACACACGTGTTGTTGTTTTGAGAGAATAGCGTCAACAAAAATAAAGGATACATAATGTTAGATTCAAAAGACTGACATTATAATACATTACGATTATAATAATTACATAAAGTATGCTTTAGGTATTTTGCTAAGAAGTATTTAAAATTTTAATTGCCTGATCTTTTATTTTAATATCCGTACAGAACATTATTACCTACTTTAATAGTTTATCGTTTGCTCTTAACGGGTTTTTTATTACAAAATCTTCTGTTTTTATGCTTTTTGTTGTTAACATTGGCAACACTTTTTGTACTCAAGAATGTTTTGCTTGCGAAAATAAAAATACAATAGGAATTTGAAGACGGTATTTTATTTTCATAGTAGTAGCTGCTTCTGTGGAGAATGAGGCTCGGAAGTACGCTTATGTACGTGAATAAATATTTATTTTGAACTATTCTACTTTTTTGGGAACTTAACAAAAAAAGGAGAAAAATTAGCACATTTTAAAATGAAATTAGCAAAGCTAATTTAAATTAAAATGTTTCTTGTTCTTTCCTTTCCTTCTTTGGTTTTGATTTCTTTTAATATAGGATATTGATTATGAGATGAGCTCTGGATGAAAAACACAGACGCATTTGTAAATGTGTAAGATAATGACAAGGAACAATGACAAACACTTGCAAATAATTTGTTCTAATGTAATTTTAAATTTTTAAGTGAGAAGTCGTCTCGTTTATTTTTAAGCCTTTGTAATGCTGTAGTGTTGCGTCATTGGAAACACGAAAATCTTTAACCCGGCCATGATTAGAAAATGTGTCGGGTTTGTTGACTGTCTTGGTCAAAAGAGTCGTAATTAAAAAAAGACCAAAATATTTATTGTAAAGTAAATTTGTCTAAAAAATCAGTTGAAATTGCAATTTAAATCATACTAAACTGTAATCGGGTTAAAAAATTATTTCAGAGCCTAATGTAAAAAGTTTTAAAACATCATACAATACTGGTATCTTAAGGTGAATTTAAAGTTTATTAATGTGTTATCGACATTATCAAAACAGATGGATGTATCATTAAGAATAGTAGAAGGAAAACATATTTCCTTCAATGTATTGACAAAACTATTTTGCTAAAATTTACACTTTTTCGTCTACTCACAAAAGAAGAACCCCTGCAGCGTATTTTGTATTTTTTATTAGAAAACTGGGTAATAAAATGACAAAGAGTCGCATTTTCCTGTTTCCCGGAAGAAAAAGGCTTCCTCAAAGACACATGATTTACGAATCTGTGAGTCGTAAAACAGCTTCCTGGGAGATTTGGCGGACGAAGAATGTCAAACGATAAGAAAAAACTTTTCGATCATACACTATCGGAGTTTTATTTAAAAAAAAGGAATAAAAACATATCTTGAAAGAAAGGCAATTTAATGATGAAATGCAAAAACCAACGTCACGCTTGGTGTAATATAATAAAAATACGAATTGGAAGGGATGCCAATTTTATTCCACTTTGGGATTAGGGTTAAAAAACCGTCTGAAATATTCTTCGATTGCATACGTTAAAAAGTAGAAAATAATATTTTATGTTTATTGTTTATGTTTTGCTGTAATCAGTGAATAGTACTTTAAAATTCTGAATACATCTTATAAGGAAATGGAGGAAGATAAGTTTACATAATAAATGCAAAAAATATTGTTTTTCTACATTAGATATGCGATTTTTATAGGTCATAATAAAAATTGATTTTGCAAAAAAATAAAATTGAAATGAAAGTTTAATAACGGAAACTTAATAATTGTTTCATAACAAAGAAAAAAATGAAAATTAATATTTGTTTACGCTAAGATTAAAATAGATGCTATTTCATACTATTTTATGAAATATTCAATTTCTAACTTGTTTATTCAAAATATCATTATTTGATAAAATAAGATAAGGATATATAAATATAAATCATGAATATTCATGGATTTACGATGATTATAATAACGAATACATTTTCATCGAACGAAAATGATTTAATTATCTTCATATAAAGCTGTTTAGTAATTTAAACATTGAATAATAGTTAAGAATAAGTATTTGACTTTAGATTGAATGATAAATTCTTTATTTAAAACAATAATTATGGAAAAAATAATATCAAAAATCGAATAATGTAATATTTTTAGAGTAATCAATATGTTGAAAAACAAATAATAATTGTAATTATAATCATATATAATGACCTAAGTTCATCAATTAAGGCCTGGAGCGTTCTTTCAGACCTCACACTACTTCGCCATTTTGAGCCACGATGAGATAATGAGATTGATACCGAAGAGGCACACCATTTTCCATATTCATGCCCCACCAACGAGACAATCTTACATTCCGATACTTTAAAGTGAATCAGTACATCTACATGATGTACCTTTAAGGGAATCAGGATTCGAACGTACGACTCAACTGGAACATCGTTGGCCGTGAGTTCCATTCCCCTACGGTGGCAGCTTCTGCCGTCATGGCAGTAATTAAATATTTGATAAAATAATTGGAAAGAAATATAACAAAACATTTTACAACATCATGATCCAACATGTTTGTAATTAATTAGCAAAAGCTCAATAATAAGCCCCAGAAAATTCTAAAAAAGTTAACGAGGAATCTCAAGAATAATTGTAATAATCAAATGTTTTTAATCAGGAGTAAATAAATAATACAAACAATTGTACGGAAGCTTCGCTGTAAAGAGTTAAGCCTAAAAATTTTAATTTTTATTTTATTCAATAAATTAAAAATTTATTTTCGTGAGACGTTTATAACAAATATGCAGATTACAGGAAAACGTACCTTAAATTTTCAGTATTACAAGTTTTGCATTCACCTAAACTCACACACACCATACACGCACAATCTGTGAGTTGCCATGAAAAACCAAAAATAGAGAATGTTAACGCATCCTAAATACGTCGGTTAAAAGCCTAGATATATGGTTATATTCGTATGCATTCGAACCATCACCGGAGTATGTCGAAAAGCACAGATAAACTTTGGTGGAGACTGGAACGAGAAGCCGATGTCAAAAGAGGGGAGATAGTCTGTTGCCATATTCTTTTTTTTGCCGCGATTGAGATCATGTATACCTATCATTGTCTACTGCTGTTGGTCAGTTTAATGCATGCAATACTTTTTTAATTCCATTTTTTTTTTCGATACTCTAATTTATTTTGAATGGATACTGCCATGAATCGTGGTATTTTTTTGAAAGGTTACGTGCATTAATTGCAAATAAATAAGAAGACAATAGTTTTTATTTTTCCCCGAAAAAGTTCCCTAAAATACTAAAATGTTTTAAGTTCTTACAAATTTATGATGAAGAGACATTAATTGTACCCTGAAAACCAGGAGAAACGATTGATTTTTTTTGGTTTTGAACTAGTCTCACTAGAAGAAACACGAGAGCTATAGGTGACCTGCTTCCAAATTTTGAACCTCGGTCAAGTGACGACTACTGAGCTGGCACCCCTCTCCTAACTCCCACAACATGCCATTGGGAAAACTTTTGGCTTCTACAGATTTAACGTGCATCCACCCCGGCTACTCGGTGGGTCTTTAGTGGCCTCAAGGCTTGATCCTACGACTTGACAAAAACCGCCGGCCCGGAGTTCCACGACCTTGACCACTAGGCTACCGCGGGCACACCAGGAAAAAAGAAATATATAGTATTATAATACCAATGATGAATTACCAATGAGGAAAGATATATATACTACCTGAAACTCACATAGTAAAATAGGCCATGGAGGAAGAATGCCTATGCTTAAAAATTTTAAGTTAAATACAGAAATATTACATATGAAGTTATAAAGTTGCATTTAAATTTATGTAAACAATATTAAATGAAACATAGTGCATCTAAAAAAAAGGTATTGTGAAACCAATGGTCCTGTAGTCACGCAGAGTGAAGAACGCTCATAACGTTGTATCAAGATCATTTAGCGAAGTGGGTCCATCTATGAAATCTGAAAATTAAGATCGCTGAAGGTATAGCGTAGCACCTTCTTCGAATATTTTTAATATTTGTTGCCCCACTTACATTGCGTTCAGATAATTATAAGGAATTCAGTTATCCAAACTATGCGCTATGTAGAAAGATGTTTAGTTCATGGAAAACCTATAGCCTTTAGTTCATGGTCAAACACATGGTTCAATTGAAAGGACCAATCAGAGTATACAGAATATGTTCACTGTATGAATTATTATTGATAATGATAGAAATAAATGGTCAGATAGTTTGCCCATTATTCATTGAAATCTACTTACAATGAAGAAATTCTCCAAATTCCTTATGAAGCCACATTTGACGTTAGACCAAAAAGAAAATTTGAGCACTGGCCATACGGAAAATCATATTCTTAAGGAACAATTGAAGAGTAGCTGCAACCTACCACGTGTTCATATCGAGACCCGACTGAACAACCTGAATTTAATTGAATAAAATAACGACTTCGAAAGAAAACCATTTACTTCAAGCAACGAAAATGTTACGAACTTAAAATGAAAATATCCTCCTGGTCACCTTTGCGAATACGAATCCTAGATGTCGAGTCGTCGTCGTACAGATGCCCAAAATTTATTGGTGTTATTATTGTAATAGAACGCTACGGCTTCTATAAATTACAAAAATAGTATCAAGCAACTTTATACCCATAATTAGTCCGTAATTTGTAAAGAAAGTTACTTTCCACGAAATGGATTTCTTCTCGAGAAATGTCGCTGAAAAAAGCAGCTGCAGCTAATTCGAGAATTGTAGGGCAAGTTTATACTCACTGTAATTACAAATATAAGTGTTCTCCGACTAAATATAGGTCCAAAAGCAAGAAACTCTTATGCAATTCAAAGTGGCATAACAGTTTAATTTGTTGCAATAAATAAGATTGTAAGTCAACCATAATTAAGTTCCTTATTGGTATTAATTTCTTTTCCTATTTAGATTCTGCTGTTCTTTTAAGAGTTCAACAATTCAGTTAAGGTTCTGTTACTATAGCTTTCTCCTATTTTGACAAATATCATATGTTTTAATAATAATGTGTGATTTAAAAACGTAACAAAATATTTTTGTTCGGCATTCACCTTCAGTACGTGTGAATGTTGATATTTGTCGCTGTAAGGGAGAAATAAGGATATCTAAGAAACATTTCGGAGTTTCGTCAATGTATTTGATGTGAATTGACATTCACGGGAGAAAATCGACATTCTCCAGATTTCGGTCTCTCATGGAAATATATATATGTTCAACATTCACCAACATTCATTTATATATATATATATATATATATATATATATATATATATATATATATA
>BMAW01008060.1:366-10817 GCA_019974015.1 Nephila pilipes | reverse complement strand
CCATATTCGTCATTAATAAATAGGCTTTTATGGAAGACGTTGAAATATTACGAGTGAATAGATTTATTCTGAATTAGTTATTAAATTACGAGTACTTGTCTAACCGTTTTACTGAGAGGAAGCAATTAAGGAGGGAAATTTCAAGGTCGTCTCTTCACAAATTGAATCGTGATCTACAGTCCTGATTTCTCCAATGCCCCATCACGTGGAATAATGAAGGTAGCTGCATATTAAATGAAATTGGGTTTCAAAGTCCTCAAATATTGGTGTGAAAGTTAGGAGATGGATACAAAACTTGGAGTACCACATTCGCTACTTGACCGAGGACTAAAATTTAGATCACTCGAGCAATTTTTACAGTGACGTAAATTCTAATAAATCAACCATTTTAAGTATTTCTAACGGATTACCAAAGTAACGCAGCTATCAGATCAAAATGTAACTGAAATGCCGAAATTATAATTTGAAAGATATTTTTAATTATGACATTTTCCAACCGTTAGCCCATCTGTAAAATATAATAAAATCCATCCATCCTAAATTTCACGAAACAGCTGAGAGGCTCCTGTTACGTCTCGCTTAAACAGACAAATATCGATAAATGTTGGTCTCCGTGGATGTTTCACAACCTCTCAATTTGGATCCGGTCTCATTAATCTTTCTTCATAATTTGCGCACAACGCCGCGCATTACATTAAAGTTTCTTCTAACAATCTGTTCTTAGGACCGACTTCCTTCAAGTCTCCCTAATTACGTCATTCAAATGTTGACGGTTACTCCTTTTAACTGATTACTTTTAAATATCATCGAATGTTGCAAGAAACATCACTACAGCCGCCAAGGTGTGAGAACGAACGAAGCTCGGAAATTGGCACGAGTGCTTACAAAGAGTTTTCTTCTATATGTACATCACACACGTATGTGTACACTTATGTAATCAACATTAAGAATTTGCATTTTACTTGTGGGAAGCATTAATTTTACCTTCAATCCAGTACTTTTCGAGAAATATGCAGATGTTAGTAATTTTGAACACCACATGCAATTGTTCTTAATTTTGAACATCATGTGCAAATGGTCTTCATTTTTTAAATCATCATGTGCATATGTCCATAAGTAAATGTTGTTAATCCACCATGTGCATATATTCATACGCAAATGCTCTGAATTTTTTAAAATGTTTAATTTTTTTCTGTTAATTTTTTTACAATATGTAATCTAATTCTAGAAAATCTTGATTTTACCTGATGTTTATGAGATTAGCTTGAGACTTATGACGCGATTTAGATACAAAAATTAAATGTATTCCTGATCCCTCGAAAGCAATTCAAAATATCCGGAAATTGGACACTTTTTTAAAGTTGCACTTATTTTTTGTTTGTAAAAATCAGGATAATAGCAATATAGTTACAAAACTTTTTTTTTATTTGTTGTTATGGTAGCCGGTTATTAAAAATGCTTAATAAAAAGAATCATAAATATAATTTTGTATCAGCCTGATCATTTTTAGGGTAGTCATTTTACGCATTTCTTAAAACTTTTCACAAGTTTCAGAAAATTGTTCAATCCTCTGTTCCTCTGTTACAAAGCCGTTGAAATAATCAATAATTCACTGAAGATTGTATCGAGAGGAAAAGCATAATTTGTCCCAGTCCCTCAGAATAAATAAATGGAAATGTAATACAATGAATTATCTCCAATGTCAGCTTATACACATTTCTGTATATATATATAACGGCAGAGTACTAACTCTTCGCTATGTACTTTATTCCCTTTTAGTGTCTGACTATTTAGGTTCTGAGAAACAATCGCTTAATAGTCCAAGTACGTAGTAGACTCAATCAATCCTTTTTATTTATTTCTTGCTGAAGGAGCTTTAGCCACTGAACTAAAGTGTTTTAGAAGAACTTCGGAAATGACCGTTTGTGTCCCAAACTAATGTTACTCTCCTTTGGAAACTTTTCGTAACAAAACATCCTGTGATTCGAATCGAATAATAATTCTATTCCCTTTGTTTTTTTCCTTTATTCATGGAGTTTTTGAAATTCTAATTTGTTTTCCCTGAAAAATAAATTTTTTTCTGAAAAGATGAGGCTTTTTTATGTACATAAAAAATTATGTGTTTCGATTACAGATACCATGCTTATTCCAAAAAGAAAACTCAATTTAAAAGGAGAATCAGACAGAAAAAGATAAATTATAAAAAAAGCAAAATTGAAAATAATACGATGATTACGTTACTTAACAATTTTAAGAATTGACCTTTAAAGTTCTTTTCAAAATAATGTTGGAACAAAAATTAAAATATTGCCATTGTTAAAAGGAGCATCTTAACAAATATATTTATATTACGCAATGAATTTCTCAGATATTTATTCATATATATGTACAGAAGTGCTCGAAAAATTTCATCGCCGCATTTTCCTAGTAAAAACTCGGAAAAAGTATATAAAAGAATTAAATGATTATGCAATGACTTGTACAGTTGCATCACCTATCAGAGGAAATGTATGAGTAACCACGAGACACACTGAAAAAATTTCATCAGCTATGAATTAAGTGCTTTAAATATTCCGCAGAGAGAAATTATTTTCATTTGTGCGTGTTGAGTGAAGATAATGGAAAGATTTATTTTGTATAGCTAACTCCGTTAAAAGGATATAGTTATTCTGGCGCTTTTTATTGAAGATTTTTCTACATGTTCAGTACCCAAAAGAATCTCTAACAGCATACTGTGTGTCTCTTTTGCTGACAAAATTCCGCTGAATAGGCTCAGTAAACAGGAAGGCCAGAAATGAACTCCAAAAAAAAAACTTAGCTAGGAATCTCTAGCTATTTTTCGTGCCAAGGACGGGAAGATCTCGAATTTGTCCATGGTATAGGGAATGTCCAAGTATACAAGCATTCTGTATGGGAAACTATAGCCTACCATTCAAAATTTATATGAATATATCTCTGCGGGTATTTTCCAGAATATTTCAATGCCACATCACAGAAGCAAAACAATAAGCCTGATAATTCTGAGCTGCTGGAAATGAAGGTCGAGAGAAATTGACTGCAGCACAGGAGAGGTATCTTGCTCGTTTTTTTTTTGGAGTCATACAGAAACAAAAAAAACATTCTCAGAGGATCTCAGGATTGAATGGGAATCATAGAGGGGAGCGAATTTCGGATGTTTGATTTCAAAAGGACTAATGGGACGCTGTCCAAGAAGTAGGTCTTTAATTATTGCAAAAGGGAACTCTATTTGCATAATGTGAGCCAAACAATAGGGAATATTGGACTTATGAGAACTATAAATCGGTTATATTCTCCGATGAACCGAAATTGAACCTCACTAGTGTGGTTACTCGCTTTCGAGCCAAAACAGAATTTAGCTCTGACTGTGTTGCGTCGACGGTGAAGTATCGGGTTTCTCAAATGATATGGAGACATTTTTCGTACCAAGGAAGAGTCGTCTCTCGCATTTGTCTATGGCCCTGTGAATGTCCAGATATACACAAAAACATTCTGTACAGCATACTATAGCAAGACTAATATGGACATGTTTTCTAGTGCCTTTTCCAGGATGTTTCAAAGCCTCGTCGCAGAGCTAAATGGTAAGTCTCATAATTGTGAATCATAGTCAAATGAGAAGAATGAACATGTGTTTCCTTCTCCCAACTTCCGTACTTTCCTGATGAGGACTTGGTAATGCATTTCGATTTTACCTGCCACAGTTTTTATTATTTCACTCTGCAATCTTTTTTTAAATAAATCATGAGATGTTTTTTTTTTTGTTTGATTTTCAGTTTACTAAATTTCATAACACGTATACCAACTATTCTCTTTTCAATTTGAAAATGCTTGATTATTATTATTCTCCTAAAAAGTGTTAAAGGATTTTTATTTTGCTTATTTTCAAGAAATGCCTGGCCAGGCAAGAAGTCCTTAACAAGTGTAAATCCTTCTTGACGCGAGTTTAATGCATCAGTGCCATACTTTTAAAGTAGTGTCCTTTCGCTCAACATTTTCTCCGTCCCCCGGTAATGTTAAAAATGATCAAGTCTCAGGGACATTTTTAAAAAATTAACTGGTAGTAAATTCATTATTTTTTGGGCCTTTATTGCATTGTCATTATTTTTCTGAGACAATTTATCATAAAAATTGTTTAAAAAAAATCTTGCTGCTTGAAATGTACACTAATTTCCATTGTTTTGAAACTTTTCAAACATTACTCCATATGTGAATTTTATGCAGAAAAACTAATTAATATTTTATAAATAATGTTCTCATTAAAAATAATAACAGTGAAATAAACGCCCACAAAATATGATAACCGTTCGTACAGGTAATTTTTTTAAAATGGTAGTTTTTAACGTTACGGAGATAAGGAGGTATCCACGTTAGTAAATCCCAAAATAGTTTCAAATTGTGAAATCATCCGTGTCGTTTTTTTTTTTTTTTTTATTCAAATGCCTGATTTTCAAATGTGACTTTAATTCTCAGAAAACTCATTTCCAAAGTTTGATTTCAGATCTAAAAATCTAGAAACTATTATATTTCGTAAAATTCTTCTTTATATTTATTCAGTATATTCTAACTTTTTTTAAAAAAAAAATTATTTCTATAAATTTATTTTCATTGAAACAAAATTATTCAAAAGCGTTGTAAAAACTTCAATTTTTTGAAAGATAATTTCAACTGTAAATCTGAAGTCTGCAACTAAAGATAATTGAAATCATAGAATTTTTATAACATTGTTGAAAATTTTAAGATTTATTTCTTATTGAATGAAATCAATAGGATCAAGAATCTAACACTTACCAAAGATTTTAGTTGGTATATAAAGAACATGAGCATTTCTTTTTTTTTATTTCAATACAACCCTTTATTAATTTTATATGCTATTAATACTATCTATAATTGATTGTATTCAAAAATAGTACTCTAGTATAACATAAGTACAAAATAATTTTATAAAGGCATTGAGAAAAGTTTCCAGAAAAAATATCTGGCATATTTTTATATATTTTCACTACCATTTATATTTTCCCAGACTTCTCGCCAACAGAAAGTAAACTAAAAAAATCTTATAACGAACTTAACGGGGGAAAATGAAAAAAAAAAATTTTTTTTTTTTGTATATTTTCACAACTATTTATGTTTTACCTGAATTCTCGTCCATATTAAGCCAGTAGAAAAAAATATTTTCCACTTTTCACAAGAAAACATAAATAAAATTCCTGAAAAAAAATTTGTTTTTTGTAAGGTATTTTTTGGCATTACCATTAACGGTTTTTCCAGAATTCTCACCAACCATAAGCCAACTAATTTTTTTTTTCTCTTTACGTGAGAAAAACATTAAAACTTTTTCTCATGTCTTAACATCATCCGTCATATAACTAGAATATGGACGTATCATGTGCACCTTCAAACCATTACGTGTCAGATAAATCCAGAACAATCTTTTTCGTTTTCCAACCATAAGTTCTGACAAAACAAATGGAATCCACTATAATACAGAAGAATGCATTCTTGTTTTATGCAGATCAGGAGATAGACTTGGCGCCATTCTATTTATTTTCTTCCCTACCGGGACACTCATAGGGATAATGACAAATGATAATGCCATTCATGCTATAAATGGTAGAGATGTCATTATGGTAAACGGACACCATTGCTACACTAATTCTTGTTTTAATGATGAACTCAAGAACTCTTACAAAATTTTAATTCATAAAATTCCATTATCCTGACAATATCAATTTTAACATGCGTGTAAATCAAAAAATTTATGTGTTTAGAATAATTAATATGTTATGCAACCTATTTCAAAGTTTGAAGATAGAAACCTAAAAATTTTTAACATTTTTCACTTTATTATTGCAATTATTTTAATAATTATTTACTTCGCTTTGAAAATTTGCAAGTAATTAGGAATATTATAATTTTATGCACATAAACACCTCATAGCTTTGAACTATCATAATTAATAGAATAATTATTATTCTTTATCATTTTTTTTTCTTTCTTTCGATTTATAATGTTATAAAATGCAGAATATTTATTTCTGATCAAAATATATTTAGGTATGAGTAAAAACTCACTTTTAAATATTGCCAAGTAGTAACAACAATTTTTTTTTAATTTAAAAAGCTATGTACTTTTATTTATTCGTCTATCTTGCTCTTAAAATATAAATAAAACGTATTTTTTAATTATGATACAAGAAATAGTTTGAATTTTTCATTTAATTTAGAATTTTTATTTTCCAGTGAGGGTAACTGAATTTTTAGCGAGATGAGAAACAATAACGAATGACAAAACACAGTATAATGAATCGACACAGTTAACATTTAGTAATCATTATTAAACGTATGTAGATTTTGTAATAATTTTATTACATTAATGTTTAGTAAATCATCGTTTTTGAAAACAATTTAAAAAATTTCGTAATTAGTTTTGTGCTTTTATTTCTCTATTTGAAAATTCAACAGATCTTTTTAGAGATTAAATAGTTTCTCTAAAGCAATATTTCAAATTGGGACTCTATTTTTCAATTATCAATTAACTATTAGCATCTGGAAATAAATTTTTCAAATTATCTACAAAACATTTTTCGATTGAATATTAATTATTCTAAGCAATTTTAGGAAGAACTAATCTTTAAAGTACCTAATTATTAAAATCTGTCATAACAATCAACAAAATTGAAGTCTTTGAAACTTTCATCTACAGGCTATTTTGATTTCTTGAACGTAATGCTAATCCTATGGCAATCTTACTGTCGATCTCTAATCTACACTATTTTATGTATTTGAATGTTAAAAAGTGCAACAGAAAGAGTAAAAAATAATGAAAGTTTCTGAGATATTGCACTTTTTCTCCAAATTTTTTTTAAAAAATTTCACCTCAATTTTTATTATTCGTTTGTATGTTTTCCGATATTTAAAAAATATTCTGAAATATTTTCAAAAGTCAGGGGGGGGGAATGCAATTCCGCAGAAACGTTCCTTAATTTTTGTCCTCTCGGATACATTTTTTACATTCGGCTAAAATAATAAAGATTTAAGGACGGAAGAAGAAATTCAATAGAAATATTGAAATAACGTTCATGCATTACGTTCACGGAATCAAAATGGCTGGTAGATGTGAGTCTTAAGGTATTTAAAAATATTCTGAATGTTAAACATAGGAGATAGATTAAAAAGAATAGAATACACGAAAATATTTTTGGAGAAACGTGATAATGGTTTCCATAGAATTTTTGGAGAAACGTGATAATGGTTTCCATAGAATTTTTGATTAAGGCAACTTGCGTATGCAATAAGAAGGGAAAACATAAATATAATTTCAATATGATAAAAAAATTAATTCAAAACATTAACTATATTAATCAAACAAATTACAAATTTACTATATTTTGAATATAGCGAGTTACTATAATATTAACATAATATGCAGAATTTTTACATTGAAGGAAAAACTTGAGTTTCATATATTTTTATGTAATGCATGATGCATTTCGAATTGCAATGCTAATTATTTTAGACTTGTCTCTCATATAAAGATGACACGAAATTGGATACGATATTTATAGTCTTAAAATTTCGAAATAATTCGAATTTAGTATGCTTACATAAGATTGAATTCGAAGTAGAAAATCGGTAACTACTATAAGATCCTGTTAACGCGAGGTTCAGTAACACTCGAGATCGCTTTACTTGCGTTTCTGATTGGCTCTCTCGATAAGCAATCCCTTGTGATGTCACTCCAACATATTGTGGTGTCATAATTCTTATTTTACAGTAATGAAATTCAGATTAATCTTTTGTTCCAATGACGTCACGATTTCCTGTTAAGAACGGATATTAAAATCTTTCTATTTTATGTATATGTGTCATCAATCCTCAGAAAGTAAAATGTTCCAGTTTGGAATTTTCTTTTTCTTTTTGTGAAAGATTATTTTCAAAATCTCACGGTCAGTGAGATAAGCTGTACGTTAAAACATTTTGAGTTGATCAGTTTTTGAGAATTATAAAGGTTTTTCTAGTGTAAGTGATTTCCGTTATTAAAAATAATATTGAAAGAGTGTAAAAGCAATCAAAATGCTTATACAATCGAAGAAAACTTGAATGTTATCGATCAAATTTGAAAAGATAATATAAGCAGAAGTTTCTAGAAAACTTAATGTACTTGAGTCTATACTACGTAGATGACTGAAAAATGAGGATACACTTGATAGATTAAAACTTAAACTTGATAATATTGAAAAATTTTAGCACCATGACCATCCATTTATTTTCTCGAATCAACTAATTACTCTGTAATTTTACGCGAATGGTCGCAAGCAGAAAATTTACATAGATGTTGGTACTTTATCATCGTTCAATTTACATTAATACTTAACTCGCAGTTCGCTTAACCCGCTGTTTAATAACCACGGACCCCGACAACCACGTGTTAACGGATCCAACTATATTATCCTCAAAGCTGTTTATCACAGCTCATCCCCGCTTTTTTTTTTTTTTTTTTTTGAATCCTTTTCCGTTTTTCTAAGCCAATTCATTTTCTCGACCACCAAAGGGGTTTTTGTTAATCGTAGAAGTATAAACTGGCGTCATTGAACACTTCTCAATTTTTATCATTAAAATAATTTCGTTTTAAGGCTTCCGTCTACCCACCATTTTGATTTCGTGAACGTAATGTTAATTCTATGGAATTTCGACTTTAATTATCACGTCTTTTCTATTTGATCTATTTGAATGCAACAAAGTGCATCTGAAAGAGCAAAAAATATTGAATGCTTCTGTGGAATTACTTTCCCCCTCCGATTCTTAAAAATATTTTAAAATATTTTTAAAGACCTGAAAACTCACAAGTGAATCATTAAAATAAGAATAAAAATATTTCTAAAAATCAGAGATGCACTTTCTTACATTCAAATAAATCGAATTATAAAGATGTGAGAATTAAAGTCGAAATTCCACAGAATTAACATTAAGCTGACGAAATCAAAATGGCGGGTAGCCGGAAGCCTTAACCATCAAAATGGATTAAATACCCGATACTGTCATTTGGTGGTTGAATCCATAGGATATAATGCAATTTGTTTTTTAAATTTTTCTAACTTTTTATTTAGGGGTTTTGATCTTGAAGATAACTGTAAACTTTGACTAGGTACAGATGTACTTGATTTTTGTTATAGTTATGGTAGAACGGCTGATTAAACGTAATTCAGAATTAATGTTATTTCATTGGTGGTGTTGGGTGTTTTTTTATCTTTAATCTTGATATAAAATATTTCCTTTATCAACAAGTTTAAGTCATGTTAATGTTGAATGTGTATAGATCCAATTGTTAATACCATTTTGAAGTTACCCAAATATTTTTTTCATTTTCCAGCCTCATAATTCTTATTGATTTACAGAACGATTCTTGGTAATTGAGATATAAGCCAAACAACCTTGGTTTGCATTCTTGACAAACTGAAATATTGTTCATGAAACTTTAAAGTTTAGTGTCTATTGAGAATACAAGCGAATACGCTCAAATTTAAATACTTTTTTGAAGTAATCCAAGAGCGTTTCTTACAAACATTCAACATCCTCTTATTATTTATGAATTTCCATTAATTTGAGCAATAATTCTTTATAATTAGGATGTTATTCATGGAAACCTGCTCTTTTTATTATGATAACAAAAGTATTCAAGTAACTTGCACGAATAACCCTTGTAAGTAATGCAAATTATGAATTTTATTGTTATTATCTATTGCGAAGTTATATTCAAACATTTACTTCTTGGTAATTATTTCCCACACACTTCAATAATTGTTTTGCTTCTTAATAGGAGAAAAAGCATTTTTAAATACCTTTGGTGGATAAAACTTCTCTATACAAAGCTTCGCATAGAGCAATTTCTTATTTAAACTCTCGTTGTTTATTTCCTACATTTATTGTGCTTAGTTTTTTTCGGCAATGAAACTGTATTCTTTTATAAAAATTATTATTTTATTAATGGTGTAAGATATTATTATATGTGCAGTGGAAAATTCCAAAAGTTTTTTTTTTCCGATTTTTTTTTTTCAAACACTTAACAATAATATATTTTCCAAACTTTTAAAAATTACAATATATTGAAGTTCCAATTTTCTTACGAATAATTGATATAATTTTTGATTGATATTTACATTTAAATTATTATGCATGAAGTCGTTGTTACAGAATTTAGGCTTCACAAAAACTGTGATGAGAAACAGAAAATTTTACAATATTAATCAAACATTCAAATATACTGAGTTCGCAACTGTTTCCCTTTGTTTATAGAAAAATTTGACGAAATACTTTATCTTTCGTAAGTGTAATTTCAAAAGAATTAATTTTTCAGTTAAAAATAGTATTAACACATCGATCAATAACTCCCGAGTCTAAAATTGAAAACAACATTTTTTTTGCAAATTTTTTTTT
>BMAW01008052.1:0-10933 GCA_019974015.1 Nephila pilipes | reverse complement strand
CAAACCAATTTGATGAAGTATAACCAAAGATAAAAGTTTGTATTTTAAATATGGATTAATGATTCATTGATTTTTCTTAATGTCACACTTGAAGCAACACGAGAACCAATGGCGACGGACCTCGTAATTTTGAGCCTCGGTCAAGTGACAAAGACGCCACCTGAGCTGTTATCCACCTCGCCTAACTTCCTGAGCTAGCATCCCCTCTCTTTACTCCCACACCACGCCAACTTATGAATGTAGAATAGGAAAATTTTCGAGTTATCAAACAAAATTTTAAATATCTCAATAATCAAAAGGGGATCCTAGAAGGAACAATATATATACATTGGGTAAATCGTTTATTTATACCTCACGATCATTTAACCTTCTGGCACCGATGACATGTGTTTAAATTGCTCTTCAATCCTCTGTGACTCCTCCAAGCATAAACACACACACACACACACACACACACACACACACACACACACACACACACACACACACACACACACACACACACACACACACACACACACACACACACACACACACACACATATATATATATATATATATATATAACACATCAATCATCAACTCCCCGAGACTAACCCAGAGATGGCGCTTGGTAGTAAGTAACCAGGTCTTCTAGAGTACTAACCTTTGCTTGAAACGTGTCAAAATTTTTAAGTCGATCGGACCAGAAACAGCTGAGTTATCGAGGTGTTGGAGTAAGTCGCCTTTGGTAGTTTGTTTTAAAAAAATGGAAAACAGAGTTTCGTGTTCTGATAAAACATTGTTTTTAATGGGTAAAAAACACCGTGCAAGCGAAACAATGGATTGAAAAATGTTACCCGGACTCTTGTCCATCAAAAGCAACGATTTGTCGGTGGTTTGCCGAGTTTAAACGTGGTCGTACCGACACAAATGACGCGGAACGCTCGGGTAGACCTGTGGAAGACGTTACACCGGAAAATGTGAGTGAAGTGACAAAAATTATAATGAAAGATCGTAAAGTGAAGCTCCGTGAGATTGCTGAGATGACACAGATATCACATGGAAGTGTATTTACTACCCTTCATGAAAAATTGAGCATGAAAAAGGTTTTTTCCAAGTGGGTGCCGCGATTGCTTTCGATGGAACAAAAACAGCAACGAGTCGATGATTCAGAAAGCTGTTTATCGCTATTTACTCGCAACAAAAAAGATTTCTTGCGGGGGAAAAAATTGGGGGGAAAAAAAAAAGATTTGGAAAAGCGTTGGAACGATTGTATCACCCTAAAAGGTGATTAACAAAAGGTGTTATGTTGATGAATAAAAAAAAATTTTGCAAAAAAAATGTTGTTTTCAATGTTAGTCTCGGGACGTATTGATCCATGTGTTATATATATATATATATATAATGCTAATTTATATAAATTACGGTTTATTTACAAGATGAGGTTCTCAAAACAAATACAGTTATAGAGTAACTTAACAGGTTAGTTGAAGGGAGAAACACGTGATAACTCGTTACTACTTAATAATGACTGAACGTCAAAAGGATCTCAAAAATACAATTTCTACACGTAGTACTAATATTTTTAATTTGTGCACTGGAAACTAATATATGTTATTAACATGTGTTTAATGTGATAAAATTATTTATTACACATGAAATCATACTTGAACTCCTTTTTTTAATTAGCAAGTATCATATCAAGTCGTGGAATGAGCAGTTTTACAACGAAGTTTCTAATGTTCTAAATTGCTGAGACAGGCTCAATATCATGAAAAGATTTTTTTAGCTCGATTTTTTTAACAATCAACAACTTTTTTCGATTTATTGATTCTTACAATCATTATACTTGTTTTCTTAGAAAATTTCGTTTTACTTTCGTTTAATCGAGTGTTTAAAAATATTTAACCGAAAAATAAAATAATAATATAACGTCTAATTTCCTGATATCGTTGCTGTTTTCAGCGTACCTCTCTGTTTTCAGAGAGAAATTTATAGTAGTAAGGTAATTATAATTCTATTTTTGTACGATATTTAATACTAAAATATCGAATTACATTCTCATTAATTTCGATAATTTCATTTTAAATTAGTTTTGGTTCCTATTTCTTTTATTTGTTGTTTCTATATTAACTCTGCCTTTTCAGAGCATCCCAGTAGCTGTCATAAGAGTTGACGTAATTCCAGTGGTTTACTTCGATAAACACTTATCTAGGCCGTTCAGAGTTACATTTTTAATTCTATAATTTATAAACATATTAATCATAGAATTTTGTTTTTTATAAAATTTTGTTTTCATTCAAGATTTACCTCTAAATGGCTAAAAGTGAAAAATAATAAAACATAATCTTCATTTAAAACTATGTTTAGTATTTAGAGTACCTTTTTTTTTTTCTTAATAATTTTCAATGGAAAATTCTCAAAAGTATATTGCCATTTGTTTTTAATAATAGGACAGAGAAGTAAAATTTGAATAATAGGACCGTTAAGTTTTTTTTTTATCAAGTAGCAGTTATATGATGAGTAAATCAAAGCGATAAATTTTTGCAAGGAACAGATTTCTCTACCAAAGGTGCTAACTTTTTAAGAAATAATTATTCAATTATTCAATTAAATATTAAAATTAAAAGAAACAATTATATGACAACAGAATGGAAATTTGATTGACTAATTGATTGGTTGGTTAATTGGCTGATCGGTTAATTGTTTAATTGGTTGATGAATTAGAAATTTAACGAGAAAAGATATTCAGAAAACAATGAATTTTGAAAAGTTCTCGGGTTGTGACGTATTTCTTTCATTATTTAATTTTACAGCCATCTTAAAATCTCATTTAATAATCAATAAGTTCAAAGCTCCAACTGCCGATACGTTAGAGAAGGACAAACACTTTATTAATTACTAAAGAATATGCAAGGTCACTTCTCTAGAATCCCTCTTAACTCAGTCAATCTTAGTTTTTATTTTAATAATACAGTCTGAGCTTACTTGATTCAAATACTTCTCGACTATAGCAGATTCGAATCTGAGTACTTTAGGTAGAAGTCGTTTCAAACGAAATCATTAATTACGGTGATTCTATCCAATCTAGAATTATATCTATGAAATGGTCGTTATTCTTTATCTCCCTTTTTCTTTTCATTCAATACGATTTCGCTTATATATCACTATCTATAATTTATTTCACTGCACTTTTTATTTTCCTCTAATTTATCCAATCACGTTTTATTTTGATGGGGAAGAAATCGTAATTTTATGTAGTTCGCAAATTACCAAAAGTCCTCGCGGTTAGAGAAAAGAAAATCACGAATTACCAACATCACAGAGTGATCATTTTGTTGCTGAGTAAAACAATAGCATGCAAACAATAGCAAACCCTAGCATGGCGAATAATTAAAAACTGGTTCTTACTACTTTTCCACTTTTCATTTAAAATATCTATAAGTTGAATTAGAGTATTTTAAATCAATTTATTTCTGAATTATTTTGTTTCCTCAATTTCAAAAAATGTAAACTGATTATTACAGTACATACTAATTTATTCTTTACCCTATCCTTCCTTAGAAAAAAGTTTTTAATTCATCTTTTTTAAAAAATTTCTACTTTTATCTTCTTTTTTTTTTGTTTATTAAATTTTATTCATATTTTCTTTCAAGAATAATCTAGGTTAGATCATTTTCCTTCCGATCTGAGATTGTGTAGTTAAATAATTAATTAATCCATGTTGTCGAAAAGGTTTTGTAATTTTTTTGTAACTCTGCTTGCAATATCTTTTATGAAAATATGTGAATATTTAATTAATTGTTAACTAATCACCTAAATATATGAGTAATAAAATTAAAATCGAATTAGATAAAAATTAGCATCATTAAAACCACCTGAGGGCTTCTATACTATCAAGCAAAAAACTTAAGAATATATCCAGTATGTTATACAGAAATATACTAAGCTTGAATTTATATACGTTTTATAAGAATTGTTCTGCTTAGATTAACAAAGTTTTGTTAATTTTCAATTCCTCAAAGAGATAAAAGTTTACCTGATTATCTTCTACACACACGCACATACTTAAACTTTTATTGCAATATAAATAAAGATTTCAGGGTTTTTTATTCTCGAGGTGTGTTGTAACATCGTTTAATGTCCTATTATTCTCTGAATTGATTTGAATGCATTTTATCTTCCTACTTTCGCTTATACTTTTGCAGCCAGAGAAGTAAAATAAAGAAATACAAAATTAGCATTCGTAAAGAATAGATAAAAAATTATATAGCTAATTTAAATGCCTTGATTTTAGTTTCTATTAGATTATAAATAAATTACCAAAGTTTCTTGTTAGACGATAAATATATAATATATATTGCTTCAGCCTTTTATTTATTGGTAAATAAATTACTGTAACATTAAAAGATTATAAATAAATTACAACAGCCTTATTAAGCTATGAATTATTATGACTCATTAGACGAGATAAATTATTATAGTCCCCCTAATTAAATAGTAAACAAGTTATTATAGGCGTATTATATTAAATAATTAAAATAATTTATTAAAGTTCCCCTAATTAAACAGTAAATAAATTATTACAGACCCCGAATTTGTCTTCTTGTTAAAGTATAAATAATCTGATACAATTTTCCTGTATTAAAAGAGTTATAAACTTTTGTCAAAGTGTGCTTATAGTTACAGAATAAAAATTAGCAAAAAAAAATCGCAATGATCATTAAAGTATCTAATTACGTTAAAAATTCCAATTTGGGAAAACATTTAAATTTTATTTATTAGTCCTTAAAATGTTTGAAATTTTCTTTTTCTAAAGTTGCCTTCCATTTGTAAATACTGCATAGAAATCGTTATAAGGGTTTTAATATCAGACGATTTCCGAAAAATAGGAAAATGTTGTCTTCTCATAAATATCCATTTTTTTTCTATTCTTAAGAATAATTATTGCTTATATTTTTTTAAGAAAAAAAACTTTCAAATACATTCATTTTGAGATATTTTTATCATGTTGAGTAATAAAATTCTCGAAATATCAGGGGCAATATTACACTCTATTTACTATTTTGCTTAGCTTCATCGTTTGAATAGCGTTCTATTTTTTTTGCTTTTAATTTTATATCTGATTGAAATAATTGTTTAAATTATGTAATAGAATTTTAGATTAATATTTTTATTTGTTATGGGGAATTCGAAAAGTAAACGTCTGAGTAAAGAAAGAAAATTCTTTGGAAATGGTCATTCTGCATGTGTAAGACAATCAGCTCAAGTACTGAACTTAAAATTGGAACTATGGGGAAAATAAGGAAGTTAAGCTTCAACAAGAAAAGAAATATACTTGGTAACTGAATTTACAATCAAGAAATAATTTCAAGTGCCATTGAAATTCTCGATTCGCGTTATGTTTATCGTAATGCTTATAGCTCAAGTGTTCAATTTTGGTTTTCTTTCCACTATCACTATATTGTTGAAATGCACAAACTGCAGCTTTGTTTGCGAATTTTCATCAACTAAAAAAGGAACAAGATCAATGAGATCAATATTCACACAATTTGTACTAGATATGCGTTTGATAGGAAAAGACCATAATACTCAGAAAAAGATATTACTGCGATAGGTATGGCGTGATTATTAAAAGTCAACTCTTAAGAACTGTGAAAAGAAATTATTAAAAGTTGCTTCAACTATTGCACAGACTTTCGTGAACACTGTGGCTTCTGAAATAAAAGGGTTGAAAGATGATAATGAGAATTTTACAAGCTCCGGTGTATTTTATGATGGCACTTATCAAGGTCGAGACCACACATAATTAAATGGGTAGGTAGCAACTTTATCCACTGATATGGGGTAAAGTTGTTTGAACATAAATTGTGTCGAAGAATTACCGTATATGTGTTCGAAACAAGAGATTAAATGTATATAGAGACTAAATGTGTTCCCATTTTCATTCTGATTCATTGTGTAGTTTGATTTCATCATCATTCTGACAAATAATCTGACTCATTAACATATTTTTATTGATTCCAGGTTATTAAAGGGTCTAATATTGCCTTTGCTATTTCGGGAATTGTATTCCTAAATAAGATGCCAAATTTTTCAAAATCAGTGTATTTTAATAGTATTTTCTTAAAAAAAAACATGAGCAGTATATATATATATATATATATATATAAGAATAAAAGAAAAAAAATAATATTTATAAGAAGACAACAACTTCGGCTTTTTTTTTGTTTTTTTTTTGGATATCATCTTATATTAAAACGCTTTTACTTCATTTCAGTGTAGTACTTATAAAAGGAAAGTAGCTTTAGAAGAGCATTTCAAATATTTCAAAGGTTAAATAAAACAAAATTCAGTATTTTCTCACAAATTAAAGTTTTAACGTCGTGTTGGATATCTTAATGTTTGTTACAATTTTATTCTTATTTTAAATGAGAATAAATGTAAGCACATTCTGAGGAAAGTTTATAAATCTTTTAATGCCGGAAAACTGCATCCGATTAGTTATACAATAACAAGGTGTAGTAAATTCAATAATAATTTATTTATAATTTAATTAAGGAAACTTAAATAACTTATTTTAATTATCAAATAAAGTGCATTCATAATAACTTATTTCCATTTTAATTAGATGAGTCATAATAATTTTCCTCTAATCGAAAAAATGTTATAATAATTTATTGCTTAAGATGGCTGTTGTAATTTATTCATAACCTTATAATGTTACAGTACATATTGGCGTATCGTATCTTTGAACTCTATGGCCATTTGAGACAGCTGAAGTATTCATCGTTTTTCGTTGACAGTGATTGACAAGGTTGCTCAGGAGTGAAAAACATATGTGGAAAAATACGTGTCACCAAATATGAATGCGATGGGTTCATTTAGAAAAGATTTCGTTAACTAAAATCAAGTCGGAAAGGATTAAGTGGGAAAGGAAAATTATACACAATTTTATAGACAACAAATTGCAAAATTAATATAGTATTGCTATTAGGAGCAATACTGGTGATTTTCTGGGAATGCAAAGCGCTGTAATAGCAACATTTTATCACAACTGTTTGGGACTGGATTACTTAAGGCTCTCGTCTACCCGCCATTTTGATTTCGTGGACGTAATGTTAATTTTATGAAATTTTGACTTTACTTCTCACATCTTTACTATTTGATCTACTTGAATGCAATAAAGTACATCTGAAAGAGTAAAAAATAATAAATACTTCTGTGGAAATACTTTTTTTCTTCAAATTTTTAAAAATATTTTACCTCTATTTTAATGACTCGTTTATGAGTTTTCCCGTTCTTTAATTTTTTTTTAAATGTTTTTCAAAATCGGAGGGAAAAAGTAATTCCACAGAAGCATTCATTATTTTTTACTCTTTCAGATGTCCTTTATTGCGTTCAAGTAGATCAAATAATAAAGATGGGAAATTCCATAGGATTAACATTACGTCCACAAAATCAAAATGGCGGGTAGACGGGAGCCTTAATGCACGGCCCGTGCCCGAAAGGTCAACTTAGTTAGTCTAAATATTAAAGTGCTATTGCTAGTGGAGTAAAAATAAATTATAAGGGCAAAAGCCTTCCTAAAGCCAATGTTAATTCCTTTAAATATACTTTGATTTTTGAGATCAAAATAGATCGAAAAAATGTTTACATGTCCAGACGCAAAATTCCAGTGAATGCTTCAATGTTCGCATGAGGAAAATAATCCAAAAAGATAACTTTGACGACCTCGAAACCTTTGCTTTGGGGGCTTACATATATCTTTTACATTTTACTGATGGTTATAATGAACTACTAAAAATATTACATGCATCAGATGTGATTCTTGGGCAGCATGCAGTTGAATCCTTTAAGATCTTAGACGTTATTCGTTTTGATAACTCCGAAAGACATTCATTACCATAAGCAAAATCAGCCAGAAAAAAAAATTTAGGATTTCAGGGAAATAAAATTTAAGAAAAAGAGAAATTTGAAAGTGTGATTTATAAAAATGATGGTTTTTTTAGTGTATTTGATGTATATGATTTCTATTCAGTATATTCTGATGAATTAAATTTTTAGAGAAAATACAATTTTTAGAAGCGATAACTTAATTGTTTTTGTATATATTTTGACAATATTTGGTCTAAATTTTTGCAAATTGATTTTGAAGGCCTGAACTAGGATTTTCTAACGCATTAACTGTAATATCATTTCAGGCAATGCATAACTAAGTGGACTTATTCACATTTTAATGCTAAGGAATAAGGAAATGTTTTTAAGGAATATTTGTAGTAATTTAGACTGGCAATAACTCTGCAAGTAATGTAAACTATTCAAATATCTTAGTACACACTCTGTACAGTAGATATACCTATACATATACCACATAACAAAAAATGCTATAAATGATTTTACAAGAAATCATATTTTGAAAATATGATTTTTTTTCCTTTTTATTAATGTCAAAAAAAACTGAGCATTAAAAAAAAAGTATTTTTACTAATAAAATTCTTAAAGCAATTTTTCTATGTATATTCTAATTCAGCTGACACTAAATATTTTAAAAAAGCTATTCATTTATTCGTGTTTTTCAAAATCCTGGTTTCGACCCTAGTCGGATACCTTAATATTCAAATAAGAATGCAAAATTTCTGCGAAAGTTAAATGAAGAGTATACATAACACACACGACAAATATTTTATATCAATTTACTTTTTTTCCTGAACATTAAATTAATAGTGCCGAGGAGAAATAAATGATCTTGAAATCCAGAAAACGATTCTACATGTCTCAACTGCTGTCGTAATCTCATTTCAGGTAAGGATCATTGCATTTTTAAAAGTTGTGTGTTTCCCAACAGGCCAATTAATCTTTTTTTTTTCGAACTTCTTTCAGCATTACTTACAGAGACCGCGTGCGGTTGGCTGCCTGCTACCCCTCCAGTTGGGTGGCAAGGCTGTTCTAATTGATAACGAGGAGCGCCCGCTTCGCGCTTTCTGATTAATAGTACCAGCGGTCCCCCAGTTCCACAAAGATGAATTTTGCTTAGAGAGAAACATTCGCGGATTTATGGTAAGACCGCCGCAGCACGAATCTCCCCTAACATGTGTTCAGTTATGTAATGTAAATAAAGTGTACAAGCTCTTGTCATTGCTGTGACTGCTTATGATTTATTGGAATAGAATTTCAAGAACTGAAGACCGTGCGTGATTTGAATAACCAAACTTCGTTAAACCAGACTGAAAATAAAGTATGTTTCTTTTACTTGAAAATACTTTCAACCGGCGATGTATAATAAAACTAAGCCTTTATTTGAAAACATACAGCAAACTAAGCAGAAGTGGTCAAATAAATGCTAATGTTGCCACTATATTCAATAGTACCTCTTGAAAAGGACACCTTTGAATAAGGAAAAACTCTGGTAGCTCCGATTACATTGAATTATGTATTATCCTCCTATTCAGGAAGACTTCTATTTAAGAGGCAAAATGTCTAGTCTGGTGGGGGACCGTTATTGGGAGGTACTACTTTATATAGATAATACCGTAAATGGGGAAATGTACGTAGAGGAGATATTACTGCAAATAGCGAAAAAATGTCTAAATCCTAACCCATAATTTTTTTTCAGCGATCTACACGCTTCGTCACTGACGGTATCTATTCCTAAATTTACATTCTGTTAAATATCTTATATAAAAGAAATATTCTTATCCCATAAAAAGAAACTAAAATTAATTATTTAAAATTAAAATAAAAAAAAAATTATGCTTCGACGAGATTCGATCCGAAGGCATGGAGATTCTACATCGACGCTCTACCAACTTTGCCATTGCAAGACGAATGACATAGTAGAAGCATTGGCTTGTTTCTGAATTCATCCGGTAAATAAAATGGTTGGAATGCAGTTTAGCCCATCACCCTTGGCGAAAGGAATTATTTGGTGATATTTTGCCAAATGTGGCTACTCTGGTCCGTTTCTCGGATTCAACGTTCAGCCAAAAAAAAAAATCGCCAAGTTTGGCAATTTTTAAAATCGCGCCAAGCGGTTGGGCTAAACTGCATTTTCAACAGTTAAATTTAATTAATGAATTAATATTTGAAAAAACTATATTAACATCAAGTGTCATCCATTAAAAATTTTAAAAAAATATATTTGAACTAGACTGGATGAATAAAAAGTATTTATAAGCGATTGAAAATATGAACAAGATATATAGAGAGAGAGTGTGAGCTAATAGTAGGAATTTAATAAAAATAATAAATTTATTTACTGCATCAAACGCTATTTTTCCACCTATTCGCCTATCATTCTGAATTCCATTTTCGAGCTGAGGCAAGAACTTTATTAAGCTTCCATTACCAAAATTTCCCTGTCACTTTTTCGGCCCACAGTTTGACGGTATTCTGAACCTCATGGAAGCTCGAAAACTTTTTTTCATTTATGAACGATTTCAGAGATGTGAAAAAAACGGAAGCCTGAACAGGACTGTGAGATAGGGATGATTGATGATGTTCCGACCGAATAAGTCTAAAGGTTTCTTTTGTGGAGTAGACTGTGGAGGCACGTGCATTGTCATGCAACAAACGCCCTATCTCCGTTCTCATTCCCCTTCTTTTAATCTTCTTATCATCCTCCGTAATTTCTTAGCGTTTCTCAATATCGCTCGGTGTCGATTGTTTTCTATTGGGGAAACAGTTCTATGAAGGCAATCCCTCCACGATTCCAGATGATAGAGGACATTTCTTTTCGGGTCGAAACTACAGTTTTAAGCTTTTTATACCTCTTTAGACTCACGACACCACTGGAACACATTAGAAAGGTTAGTGGCGAAAACACTTAGCAAGCTCGTTAGTGGTCCTCCTTACATCCGCGGACATGGTCCTCATTCAAGATATCTAACACATGGATCAATAAGTTCCGAGACTAACCCAGAGATGGCGCTCGTAGTAAACCAGTAACCAG
>BMAW01008044.1:0-13121 GCA_019974015.1 Nephila pilipes | reverse complement strand
AATGTTAACTTTTTAAATGAAAATTGCATAACTCTCAGTTTGATTGCAATTACAACTATCTATTTTTACTACAAAACTATAAACATCAAACTTTGTTGCGAGTAGATCTAATGTAGATAGTTAGAATTTATTATAAAATGGCTGAATTTAATCGTATATGTCATTACAATTGGAAAAAAAAACTATAATGGTGTAACTGCAAAGATTAAAAATGGGTGTATGACAACGAAATGTCGAAAATTTGAGAAACAATTCGAAATGGTCTCTTCGACCAAATACTCCCCTCTTAAAATATACTCGGTGTTGAAAATGACCATTAGAGTAATATTATTCGACTTTAAATTTCTTTTCAATTAAAAAATGCAAAACTTTTTGCAGTAAAGGAAATAAAATCTTTTAAATAAAACGCCACCCAATATTTTAAAGAAATTTAACACTGTTCCTGTAACTTTGTATGCTTAAAGAGTGAAAAAGATTGATCCAATGGAAAATGCGAATTTTAATGCTTTCTTAGCCTATTACATAACTGCCGGAGCCCTTAAGACTAGCAAAAATGCAAAAAATAACAATCCGAAGTTATAAAATATCGATTTTTGCAGATCAAACATGGAAATAAGTTCCGAGCATTTTGGTTGTTAAAGGCAAATACGTTTTATGCCGTAAAACCCTTTTCATTTCTTCCCTTAGGAAAGTAACACCAGCTTCGAGAGAGAAGCACGTTTGTTTAGTGTCCCCCAATAACAACCATTTCGTTTACATACGCGGCTTAGATCAAATACGAATAGTGGTTTGAGTCAGAAGAGTGTTAAATAAGTCTATCACAGGGTTGCATTCAGAAAATATTTAGTTATTATGTGAATGTACATATATTTAATTCTACAACTCGCTGCCATGTTTTTTTACTTCTTACGTTAAAGCAAATGACTTCATATGAGTATCAATATTAACTTTATCCATTTACATATACTCGATTACTGTGATACAAAATCACCACAATTTTTAAATCGTATTAAATAATTCCTTTCTTTTACTTTTTACAAATAATTTTGAATTAAAAATCACTTGGCTGCAGATTACAATTGGTTTATCTTTTTCTATTTTTTCTTTACGTGATATTCTCGATGAGTCAGAATTTTTTGTTCTAGCAATATGTAAATGTTTCTGGTTTTCGTATTTTGTTTTTCATTTAATTTACTTTCTTTTGATTTTATAATTTTTCTTTTATAGTTAAATTTAATTAATGTTCATTACCATTCATATTTTATTCTGTAGTTTTTATATTTCTATTTTTCGTTTGGTTTTTGTCTTATTTATTAATGGTTCAGATGTGATTTTTACACTTTTATAATCTTAAATTTTGAAATAACTTCTTAGTTTATTTGTGTTTTTCTGTGTTATTAAATTTCACACACACACACACACACACACACACATGAAAAATTTAATAATAGAATATTTACTAAGGATACTTCAATTGCAGAAAAAGTAATTCCTCACATTCCTTTTATTCTTTATGATTTGCTGTTCTTTTATTACTTTTACGTGTCTACTATATGAATGTTTAAAAGTAAGAATATTCTTCAACGTATTGTTATTTTTATCATTTTGAAATTAATCTGAAATAATTATAATATTTATTCACTGTAAATTTACTATCAACATAATTATATGTAAAACTTTATTATGTATCTTACAATGTACGGTATATTAAAACAGACACTGAAATTTGTCGTCTTATTTATTTTGTTATCTTTTAATACACAGAATGAAGATATAATTATAACTACAACGTTACATAATTACAGTATAAATTACATGCGTGAATTTAAACTATTTCTGCTAAGAATATACGGCGTTCATATTCATCAATCTTATGTAGAGTAAATTTATGTCAGAAAAGTAAAAGTACTTTATCGAAGTTGATTTTAGAGAAATGGTTTAAATCAATATATGGAAACTGACTTGAATATTTAATGGAAAGTCTCGTAACATTGTAAACTTTTTTTGGGAAGTATAATTAATGGTTGTAACCTATGCTGGGATTTTGCGGGAATTTCCTACGGCTACCGACTACAAAAATTAGTTTCCTAAAGTCAGTTATTTTATTCCTGCAATAGAAAATTGAAGATACTATGATGGCTAGATATTTTTTTTTCCTGCTGGAGCTCTAGACTGACTGGTATTATTAGTCCCTGAAGGACTATTAATCCTCTAGAAGCCAGAGAAAGGCGTTAGAACACTTTATGTAAGTACATTTTATTAGGGTTCTATACGTAATTCGTTTCTGATTTAATGTATCGCACCAATTTTGTAAATTTAATGTACCTTTACAAAAAAAATAATTATTTTAGTGTTAGGTTTCAAGTATACTCAGTGACAATGAATTTCTTTTGGTATAAGTATGGGATATTCAAAATAAAATAAAAATATACCAATATTTTTGATGGACGCAAAATTCACCTTTTTCTCTAAATAAAAAAGCTATTTAATCGCGTGTATTATCCTAATAAAACTGATAAAAGTAATAAGCTGCGAAAAGTTTAATTAATTTAAGTATATTTTATTTGTAGAAATAACTTAAGTGTTACAAATTTTTTTCAGTTTCAATTCTTCAATGGTTGAATAACGAATTACTATAACTGTTTATACAGAAGATGTTTGTACACTTTTAGGAAAAATGATCGAGGGATAAAGGATTCAGAAACGCAAATATTTTGGGAAAAAAATTCTAAACAATAGTTTGAAATTAAATTATGTCTTTGAAATTTATTCTTCTGTTAAAATAGCGGATGTCAACAAGCTGGGGATTGAAATACACGTTTATATGGTTACAGACGAGAAATATTATTATTGAGGGAATAAAGAACTTGGTTAAAAGCATGGCATAAGAAATTCTTAATACTAAACAAGCAACACTATTTAACTTAAAGGATGAAGCCGTCAATCATTGCTTCTACAAGGAAATGATTGCTTTGGTTTTATCAACGTCGCACTTGAAGCAACACGAGGGATATTGGCGACAGACTCTTAGTTTTGAAGAGACTTGAACAAAACTGAGTTCTCACTTCCCTCTCCAAACTTCCACACTACTCCAATAGGGATGAATTTGAACCCCGACAGGTTTAACGTGCATCAGCCCCGGCTACACGGAGAGTCCTTAGTGGCATCAAGGCTCGATGGTAACTGCCGGCCACGAATCCATGACATTAAGCTTCCGAGGCCACTCTATAAGGAATGAAGTCTTCAAAAGTTAAACAAGATGTTTAGTGTTTCAAATGTTTCTAAATAGGTAGAGCATGGTAATCAGATAAAGCGCATCGAACTAGAAAGATTTTGCAGAAGAAACTGCAAACATATTAATAAACCAAAGATTAAAAAAGGCTAAAAAAATTTGCCAACACAGGTGGCTTTATGCAATATATTTTGTAGAGGTCTGTATGAGAGCCGTTTAGCGGGAGATGAATGGAAGCAAATCGTTATTTTTGATGACACACTGGAATAAAGAAAATACGTTCAAACATAGTTCATGATACGAAGAGTTTCAGTAAAGGTTCCATGACTATCATGGGTTTCTCTTGCAACGGGGAACTACGAGGGCTATTCAGAAAGTAAGAAACGTTTCCGTCTGACTTCGCTAGGCGCGCACCGATCACGTTGTGTCTGCGTGCATTTCGGTGTCTGCATGTTCGGCATTTCAGTCGGTGTCCAGCCATCACAATGGGAACATTTCCACGCTGCCTGTTTTTTCCAATATTCAAATTTAAAATTTGTGCTGCATTTGAAAATCGCTCCAGTTGTGAGGTGTGGTCTGTTATACGGTTTTTGTTGGCAAAAAACCTAAAATCTATGGAAATTTATCGACAAGTGCGTGAAGTGTACGGATACAACGTAATGAGTGAAAGTTCAATCCGGAAATGGTGCATTCAGTTTAAAAATGGCCGAACTAACGTTCACAATGAAGAGAAGAGTGGACGCCCTAGCATTGTGACTGACGAACTGGTCGCTAAAGTTGATGAAAAGATTCGTGAAAATCACCGTTTCACAATAACGGAGCTTTCGCTTGGTTTTCCACAAGTTTCACGGATTTTGTTGTTTGAAATTGTCACACAAAAGCTAGGCTACCGCAAATTTTGTGCAAGATGGGTGCTGAAATTGCTTACAGACCACCATAAAGGTCCACAAATGGGGGCGGCTTTGACTCTTCTGGAAGCCGACGGCAGACATGGCAATTCATTACTGGATCGAATCGTAACTGGTGACAAGACGTGGGTGAGACACGTGAATTGTGAGACAAAATTACAGTCCATGCAGTGGGGTCACACAAGTTCCTCCAAAGGACCAAGAAAATGTTTGCAAATCTTGTCACCAAAGAAGATTGTAGCGACTGTGTTTTGGGATAAGCAAGGTGTGCTTATAATTGATTTTCTTGAATGTGGTGCCACAATAAACTCCGAGTGGTACTGTCAAACTTTGCGCAACGTTAGGAGAGCAGTTCAAAACAAGCGCCGAGGAAAGTTGACGTCCAAAAATTTTTTTTGCACGACAATGCCCAACCTGACACGGTAAAACGCACTTAAGAACTCCTTAATTCATTCAAATGGGAGGTTTTCCCTCATCCGCCTTATAGTCCCAATCTTGCACTTAGTGATTTTCACTTGTTTCTAAGAATGAAGATCGGGCTAGCAACACAGCCCTTTGACGACGACAAGGAGCTGCGGGTGCACGTCACTGAGAGGCTGAGATCGCAGGCGGGAGAATTCTATGACGAAGGAATTTCAAAGCTTATCTACCGCTATGATAAGTGCCTCAACTTGTTTGGTGACTATGTAGAAAAGTAGAATTTTAGTTGCTCTTTCTGATGTATATAATAAATTTCTTTTCTTGTGCTTAGTTTCTTTTAAACTCCAAAACGTTCCTTACTTTCTGAATAACCCTCGTAAATATTAAAGGAGGGGAAAACAATGTTGAAATCGACTAATAACACTGTCAGAATAATCTCTTACGTCCGATATATAATGAAGAAATCCCATTCACTTATTTCTTTGACTTCCACAGCAAAAAAATTGCATCAAGATGACATCCCCAGTCATTCTTCAAAAACTGACGTTAAATTCTTTGAAACAAATAAAAACTAGCGCAGGTATTGCATGCATTCCCTTACACGTACTCCTACAAAGTTTCATGACGTTCCTCATACAGACTATCGCGCATTCTGTTGAAAAGTTAAACGTGAGCTCACCAGGATGGGTGGACTGCTGAAAATGGTGAAAAAGAAATGGTGCTAAATATTCCTGGAAATTTTACGAAATACCTTTTTATTATGGAAAATACGATGCGACTTAGGTGCGGAAACAGAGTCTAAAAATTGAAAAATTAGTATTTACAATTTAAACATTAAAAAAAATGGACTCGAAATCCTTCTAAAAAAGTGCAAATACACTCTTACAGTGCAAAAGCAAGGTTATCCGATCTAATATTCATAAAATTAGTCCTTAAGATTTAAGCCTTAATAAAACGAACTCGAGATCATTAGAAAAATGAATTAATACACACAATACTGAAATAAGGTTATCTGATTTAATATTTATAAAAGCAGTGTTTACAGTTTAAACATTTGAAAAAAAATAGGCTCGAAATCATTCTAAAAATGTGTAACCATTCTGTTAGATCAGAAACAGGGTTATCTGATCTGACATTTCTAAAATTATTCTTTACAATTTAAACATTAAAAAGACAGTCCCCAAACTGTTCTAAAATGTATAAATACCCTCTTTATAATGAATAAAAATATCAGCAGGTAGGCGATAGAAAACGATGAAGAAAGGGCTCTAAGTTAAATGAGCCGGAATCACAATAAAATTTGAATATTAAAGAAATTATTCTTTGAACATAGTGAATAATATTTTTTGTTGTAAAAATAGTGAACGAAGATTATTGTGTAATTACAGTTCAGAAAACACATTCTCAGAGCTAAATTTTTTTTATTACTGATGCAAAATAAGTACAATATTTTACTGTTATCTATTTAAGAATTTCTTTCCATAGCTACGGGAGATACTTCTTTTCTAAAGACGAAAGGGATTTTTTTGTTCTTATAAATAGCAAGCTGAGATATTCCAAGGTACACGAGAATTAAATTTTCTTTTTTAGTAAACTAGCTCTGTGTGATTATAATGTGTATCCCAGAAGCTAGAAACTTTAATAAAATATCTGTCGATCCTTTTCTACAAAATAATAAATATATTAATAGTCATAAAAAAATGTAAAAAGTAAAGAGCTTTAAGGATGCGATACAAAAAATCGCATCAACCTCTTCTTAACAAATTTTAATATTTTATTATTAATATTATTAATAATCTTTATGTTGATCATAAATAATACGATTACAAGTAATTATTGCTAAGCATGCTACAATAGAAAACAGGGATTAGATTCGAATTTTCTCGTTTCAATGATGAAAATAATTTAAATTATTGAATATCATTAGCCAATAAACGAAAAAAAAAATTAGCACTTGTATATCATAGCAACATCTGTGAAATTTCCAAGAAATAGACTCTAATGAGACAAATCCTGACAAAATGGCTTTATTCTACAATTGAAATATGGGTTGCACTTGTTTTATACTTTATGTGTTTATTGAACTATAAAAAACAATGTAAATACGAAATAAATGGCTTTTTTTTTGCTTTTTGAACAACTGCGATTTATACGAATTAGTATCAATATGTGGCAAAGATTAACACAATCTAAAAGGGTGCGGGAAATGAGATTTCATAAAAATTTACATTCATTAGAGTCAGGGAAATGAATCTCAAATACTAAAATTTTGCTCATCAAAATTTTAATTTAGCTGTTATCTTCGACAAAATCTTTATTATGATAACAGTTTGAAAATAAAATAATTTCATGATTTAGAAAAAAACTAGAAGAATTGCTTTTACAGTTTAATAGTTCTTTCATAATTTGAATAGTAAATCTAAATAAAAGGAAATTCCCTAGATGCAAATGACGCATTAGATACTAAATAGAAAAAATTATTTAAATTAAAATAAAAGGTCCCTTCGTTTATACTTATGGAATTCTAAATATTTAAAATAAGAAACGAAAATCTTCAATTACAGCTGAAACAAAATTGAAAAATAAATTGAAAAAATTCTTGAAAATATGATAAACTTAATTTACTCAATCGCAAAATGCAAATTTTTGACGAAAAAAAATTAATACATTTCAACTGTCAAACGATCGCTCTAGTTTTTTTGCTCTAGTTGTATACAGCAAACCACTTCTGCTGTATTCCCGATGTACAGCCATCGTATTGGTGACTAAAAAAAGAAATTATATAAAAATAAAGTATTCGTTAAAAGTTCACTTTAATGCAGCATCGAAATTGTTTCTTGCAAATATATTTGTCAAGAAGGAAATCATATCAAGAAATTGTGTGTTTGTCTCGAGAAACGAGATAAACATGGTGGTCTTTTTTATTACCTAAAATTTTTGATTACTCGCTTTGTAACTATATTTTTAATTATTTCTTGAATTCCTTATTATATGTAAATCAAGGTAATTCGATTTTTTGTACCTTTTATTGAAGTTCAATCAGAACTTGAAGAGAAATGTGTATCGTTGCTTAAATATACGAGTACTTCTGAAAATTGAACTCATCACTAAGGCCTGAATGGTGACACATACCATACATATCGCACTCATGTATTCCATTTTTTTATGTAAGATTATTGGATTTTGATACATTACTATCCTTCTGTGGAACCAGAAAATTTACAAATAAATTTAAAAATAAAGTTTTTGTAACCATTTGTGTTTTTTAGAGCAAGATCCATGGACTTTTTGAATAATAAAATATATTTGATTCTCTCAGAATTTTGAAATTTATGACTATAAGACTCCTTTATCTAAATAGATTTATAAATTTAATTATAAACGATTTTAATTAAATATATGTTTGACATTAATATTTATACTTTGCTGTTTATGTAATCAGTATGTTAATTAATTATTTCTTCTCGTTATGTTTGAAATTATGTACGAGCAAAGCATTATGTTCTAAGCAACATAATTTTCATTAAGAGAAATGTTTACCTACAGGAAAAGAAATTTTAAAACAAAGAATAACAATAATTTTTATTATTACATTGAATGGTTGTTTATTAACGACACAGTTACAAGCAACATGAGGACTATTGGTGACGGGTTTCGTCATTTTGAATCTCGGTCAGATGACAGAGATGACATCTGAAGTGACATTTCTTCTCCAAAGTTCGAAACCACATCCACGGAACCTCGACAGATTTAATGTGCATCAACCCTTCTGCTTGATGAATCTTTAGCTGGCCGAATTGACTATTCAATGGAAATTACACCGGCCGCGAACTCGGGACCATGGTCAAGACTATTAAGCTACTGAGATAGTCAGTAATATCAATTTTGTAAATTAATTCTTCTGGTAAGAATTTTTTCTTTCATATCCAATTACGTAACTCACGTAACATATGAAATTTAAAGATTGTAGTAAAGTTTTCACTTTTAAGTACGCAAAGAATGTATATTTAAGCAAAAAGAAACTCATTCTTTAGAAATGAAAAGTGAAGATAATAAAGCGTTATTTCTTAGTATTTTAAATACTTATTTATTATATATATACTCAGATTAATAATGTTTCAAAACATGAGCTATCACCAATTCATCTAATTTAAATTAAAGAAAATTTCTTACTTTATGTGTTATTTTACCTTTATAGTATGTAAAATAAACAAATTAAAGTCTACATAATTTTATCGAGTTTTTATTGAGTGATAACATGATAGAAATTTAAAAGAAATGTACCAATAAACAGAAATGTAGGTTTCAAAGAAGTATTTTACTTTTTCAAAGACTTTTTTTCCCTATCGCAATTGTAAAGTAGAAAAATCTTGGAAAAAAAATCACTGAAAGCAAAATTGGATACCATAATAAAGAAATAAAATTCTTTGTAGGAATTGTCGCAAAGAGTTTGCTTGAAAACTTTAACACTTTAGACAGCGAGCTGAAAAATACAAAGTCAGAAAAGAGAGAATAGAAAAATCTTCCCCCAGTGTAAAATACGAGACGAAAACTCGGTATGAATAACTTAAAAGTATCTTTTTGCCAAAGATGTGCGACACGAAGGAGCGCACTTGCTTTGAGCAGTAAATCATCGAAAGAAATGACTTGGTCCACTTTGCTCCCGACTCGAACAATAAGCGAGCCGTGGGTGTGAAAAGGCTTAAAGAAGTTGAAGAATTCCTCTCCCTTCTTCTTCCGAAGATAAGAGCAAGAGCAAGAATCAATAGAAAGGTAGAAGAAGTGTTGAAAAGACTAGGAATGAGACTCTCGAGCAAAAACTTGAACTCAAATGATAAGAAGTAATATTCAGAAATAAGGGACCTATTTTTTTATTTCCTTATGAAAAGATTTGACTTGCTTGACTGTTTTCCTAGGAACAGAATCCCAGGGAATGTATTTGAATGGAAGAATATGATATCATGTCACGTTTTGAAGAATTCGTTCCTTTGTATTGATTTTTGAATTATTATGTAGGATTTATAACTTCGTTTTCGAATTATAGGAATGAGTAAATTAAATTTTTGCGCTCTCTCTCTAGGTTTATATTCTCAGTCAGATATGAAATCCACAGATTGGTTGCGATGACACTGAAGTGGTGAAATACACTCATTTCTTCTTTTTCTGTTTTTTATTTATCGAAACATAACACATTTTTGTTACCATTCTGTATAGAATGACTATGACAAGAAAGAGAGGGGAAAACAGGAAGAAAAAAGAAAATGGAAAGAAAAGAAAAAAATATTCTTGTCCCACCCCACTTCTAATTTTAATGAGTTTATTTTATCACTGAGAAACAAATGGCACAAAATTTGGTTACCACGTAGCGTGGATAGAGCCAGACCTTCTCTCGTGGAAGTCGCTCGATTCTTCGCTTTGTGTTTAATGAAAGAATTTCTTCGATTCAATTTGTTTAGTTTAGAAGCACCTGTAGTTGTGCAATAAACTATAGGTAATTCTGAAAAAAGGTCAAGTGACGATGATGAAATTAAATCTCGAGAGTATAACTTTCCTACTTTTCGTACTACGGTACATAAGAAATTTAGAATTAACTCACTTCTCAATGATAATCAAGCGTAGACCTAATAAATTAGGTTAGCAGGTGGTGATTTTATTTATTTTTGTAAATTTAAAACTAGCATCGCACTAGAACAATACGAGTGTCATGTTAGATCTGGAACTTTTGAAACACAACCAAGCGAAGAGGACGACATTTTCGCGTCTACCTTTCATACTACATCTCTAGAGCACTTTGAATCCCAGTTTAATTGTTTAATTGTCTCACATTGCGATGTGTGTTTAATTATTCCATCGATATGTATTTAGTGAAATCAGGACTCGATGCTGTGGCTTCACAAGAAAATCGTTGGCCGCCAGTTGCGAACACTGACCTGTAGGATTTCAGAGCCGATTTAGTTCTGACATATTCATAATATTTTACAAGGTTCATAATATTATTTCATGGATCTTGACAGTGTAAGGCGAGTTATTCTTTGATTTGATGTAATTTCACCTGACCACTAAAGTGGGTTAGTTAAAATGTGGGTAGTTTGTAAATAATGTAATTATTTGTTCGTGTATAATTGGCGCGTAAATAAATATGTTAAAAAAGAACAACTCTCCCTATATTCCTTCTTAGATTATTTTTCTTCAATATATATATATATATATATAATTTATGTTAAATCAAATTCTGAATATCTTAATTTTTTTTTAATTCAAAAATAAACTAAGAAGTTATTTCAAAAGTTAACATAAAAGGAAATGTAAAAAAACAACTGAACCATTAAGAAATAAGACAGAAACTAAGCCAGAAACAGAAAGATAAAAATTGCAACACACACAATAATGTGTGTGTGTGTGTTAATTTTATAGACATATCTTAAATTTTGTAATAAAATGAATTGGTAAGATTTTCTTAAAGGCAATAACAAGAAATCTCTTGATATTGAATTATGCTTAAATTTAAGTTTATGATTGGTTTAGTTTAATGATTTAATGATTGTTTAAGTTGATTGTTTAGGATGTTTATGAAATCAAATCTCATCGCGTGGGCGCGGATGGCGGCACCTTATACAGCACTGTAGTGCCGCCGCTAACCATGCCTTGTACCTTCGTGGCGACCGTTGCTGTAGGCGGCAACAGCGACTCTTGTAGGCATTCTTGTCGCGTCGACGACGGTTTCTTGCCGCTCGCGGATGGCGTGGTTGGCGGCCGGTTTGACGTTCTTCGTGCATCGTAAATTTATCGTATGGCTCATCTTCGCGGTTACTCGGCGTGTGACGTGGCGACTCGGCAGCGTATGCGTTCGCGGCAGCGTATCTTTCTTCTGGACGTATGGTTGGGCGCTCTTGCCGTCTGCGTGTCATTTCCTCTGTTTGTAAACTAGCGCCTTCCATCTTCGGCGTATATTAGTTCTTGTTTCTGTTGTGTATATATATTTGTATATCTGTCTTCGTTGTATGTGACCGGCTGTCATTCGCGTGTATTCTTGGCTGCGTCTTTCTCTATCGTTGTATTCTCATCTTCATGTCATAGCATCTGGCACTGGCTGGGCTATTCGTCGGTAACCGCGCCAGCCGACGCGCGGCAGCGGTGGCATGTTAACATGCGCTTTCTCTCCCATCTCTGGCGTGGCATTTGTTCTGTACGACGGCAGCAACAATAGCCTGAGCATAAACAACCGTTGTGGTGCGTAGACCGACATATTTCAATGTTATCATCAACATCTTGTGCGGTAGCGTCGCTGCCGACGTCTTTCTTTCTGTACTGTATATTGGAACATGACGCCTGCAGGCGAACAACCGTGCGTACGCTCGTTTGCCTTCCGTGGTTTGTAACCTGTGACGTCGTGTGTCGTGCGGTGCTGGCGCTGCAGCGTATATGTGCTGTATGTGGACAACCGTTGTTTGGCCGACAGGCGATAAACGGCGGGCAGCGTTGACATCGTGACGTTGCGTGGCGGCGACGTTTAACAACGTGGCGTAACGTGCGACAACGTTGGCGTGTTTAACCGTATAACTCGCATGTAGCCGCTCTGCGGCTGCTGTTGTATCGGCGGTTAATATAACGACATTGCTAACAACAGCGTGGCTGGCGGCGACGGACAACCTGGTGACTGTGGCGCTGTACCATTGTATGTGCGGTGGCTACCTCTGGTAACGTGCGTATACGGGCAGCATCGACATATCTTGGCGCGATGTATATGACGTTGTATAACGCTGCTGTGATACTCACCGGATGTTTCTGTACGGATCATATGCGGCGCGACAGTTCTTCTCTTCCTTCACGCGCTGGTATGCGTACGCTGTTGGCCTGTGAACATATTCTCGCGTATGTTGTCTGCGCAGGCTCTCCGCGGCATGCAGCGTATGCGACTGCGTACGCTCGACATGCGGCAGGTATGTGACTACATGCCGTTGTGTAAGTATTAAACAAGGCATGGGCTACTCGCGCAGCGATGACGACACCATGTGGCGTATGCCAGCTCTTGTATACATTTCTATGTGTATGCCGTACCTGGCGCGCCTTCGTGTGGGCGCTGTAACAACTGGTTTGGCGACGGCATGTATGTTCGGTATACGCGTATATACTGCGTATACGTTCTTTATTTCTGCCTCTTGTGCGGTACAATACCTAGCCGCTAAATCGAACAACGTTATGCTTCTGCTCGCGTGTGCTAGCATATACCATATCTCGTTGCTTCTTCTGTCAACTCTGCGTATTGCCTACTCTTGTGCTGACCGTAGCGTGACGCTCGTAACAATAACGCTATTCTGTACACCGACAGGCGTTAACGTTGCCGTGCTATTTAACATGTCTTGTTGCATGGCGTATGCCTGCTGTGTTTCATTGCCATCGGACGACATACGGCATGCAGCATAGCATGACTACGGCCGTGCGGGCGGCAGCGTTACCATCGGCGTACTGACATTCACCGGCAATGCTGGTTCACAGCGTGTAACGCTGGCGTTGCTCGGGCATCGGCGGCGACATATGCCATCGTCGGCGACAACTGGTTA
>BMAW01008039.1:409422-446625 GCA_019974015.1 Nephila pilipes | reverse complement strand
GATGAATTCCATTTGTATAAATTTTGCCGATTCATTAATGGAATGGAATTGTTACACTGTAAATAACGAACGGGGATAATAATAATGCTTGATTAGATTTAGCCTTTAGATAAGAGAATTTATACAAAAATCGATGAATTCTTTTAGTATATCAAAATGTTGATTAATTTATTTTGTCGCTTATTTGACAGTACAGATAAATTTCTCTGAACTGGGCAATATGTTTTTTTCTATGTTGTAAATTTCTTATTTTTTAGTTTAAAAATTCCTTTATTCATTGATTTGTGTGCATTTGAATGAAAAGATAGATAATGTGTTTAATATGTTGTATATATTACAGAATTTAATCTTTGGTTAGAATTATTTAAGTTGAAAAGGGCAAATTAATGCAATTTATAATAGTAACAAGTTTTTTGTTTTTTTTTTCACTTTTAAAGGAAATCATTATGTTGGATTAACTTTTAATTTCTTTTGGAATAATTAGTTGCCTTGATTATAACCATGGCATTTTCACTTTGAATCCTTAGACATGTTTTTCTTTTATTACACTCTTTCTTACATTGAATGTATTTAATTTACAGTTTTATATTGTATGCTTTGCAGTATAATTGTTTGTTCTTTGCATTTTGAAATTTCAATAAGATTTTAAAACTACCTTTGTGTTAAAAATTATTTTAAAATAATTATCATGTTATCTAAGAAATAAAGTTGTGGAAAAATGTCAAAGGCTGAATGTTTTGTGGCTGAACTGAACTGAAAATTCAAAAACTGAATTTTTTTGTGTCATCAATTGTTTGCAAACTTTTTTTCGCTTAAAGTTACCATTGAATAGCAATTTATGTTTCAGAAATGAAAAACATTATTTTATTTCGTGCTTTTATAAATAGTTAACTTTTTTGTAACAGATAATGTTGCGAAAATATCAACAAACAGATATTCAATGAGTACATTTGAAAACTTTAGAAGTTTAGTATTGTTTAAAGGAAGTGGATCTGATGTGTTTCTTCGCGAAGCAATTTCACGAAACCAGTATTAGAAAATTCTTTGAAACCACCTCGTGGGAGGATAAGTATCTGTGGACCATATGATTCTGATGTTACACAGCGGTTATTCTTTTTAACCCGATATGACTCGATATGATTATACCCCTAGAGAGTTTCTTAAAGGCAATATGTATGTACTACCATTACACACATGGTATGATGGATGGGTTTTTTAACGTCTTGTGCGAAACAAACCAGTGGGATATTGGAGATTGAACTCGGGATTTTGAACTTGTGTCAAGTGGAGAAGACGACTCTTAAGTTGACACATGCACCTCCTAATCTATTACCCATAAATTTATGAAATATATTAAACAATGAATTTCAGCTGTATAATCAATTAGCACACATTCCTTACAGTGTGATACATGGGAATTTTCATTTTGAAGTGATTTTAGGCATGTAGCTAAAGGTAGTGCATCAAACACTTGTAAAAAAAACCTACATGAATATGAAGGGGAAATATTTAAGACAAGTCAATGAGTTTCATCTATGAAAGAAATAACATTTAGAAATCTGCTGTTTCCCTTTACTTTACATTACCCTTTACATTATAAAATTTAAAAGTGGTTTGAAATATAATTTCAAACTTTTAAGTTCATCACTTTATTTTATTCCTCATAATATTTGGACCGAAATTGTGTTTTCTGGTATTGCTTTAACATACTTTCTAAAAACATGCTAACAGTAGATTTTGTTCTAATACTCATCTGTGAATTACGTTAAATTTCTTCTTTCTTCATAACTGCCATATTTATGTTTGATGTAACATTTGTATCGTAATTATATGTCGCTGATCATCTGTACAACGGGTAAAATTTGTATACATATATTATTATTAAGTAAGACATCTTGGAATTTTAAGGATATGTTGACCCTTTGATATGTCATTTCTAAATTGCATTCATGATTACACGTAATGGAAGTTGCATGAAATTTATCGTGATTAAATAAATCTTTTTTTAACAGTAACATAATGTGGAATAAATTATTTGTTTTATGCACATAGAATCTAATTTTGTCAAAGATATGCTACAAATATGGAGTGGTTTGTAATTAAATATTTAATTAAAAGATTATTTGTTTAAAGTGCAGTGTTATTTCTGCACCCATTTCAGGGAGATTTCAAACAAAATTTTGGAAATGGATATTTAAAAAACTGTGTGGGGATATATTGTTTTATTCCATAAAAGTGTTTCTGTGATTTATTTTTGCATTTATTACAACTACTTTTCCATTGAAGGATTGATGGTGGAAAAAGTATGTGAACCATTCCATCCCTTTTGGCAAATCAAGGAGGACTATGGAAAACTGGAAGATGCTTTTGTTAATTCTTGGGTATGTTGTTTTTCAGCGATGAATTTTATTTGTATAAATTTTGCCGTGTTCAATTAATGGAATGAATTACATGACTGTAAATAACGAACGGGGGGGGGGATAATAGATAATGCTTGATTAGAGTTGTAGCCTTTTAGATAAGAGAATTTATACAAAAAAATCAGATGAATTCTTTAAGTATATCAAATGTTGATTAATTTATTTTTGTCGTTATTTGACAGTGCTGATAAATTTCTCTGAACTGGGCAATATGTTTTTTGTATTTTTCATGTTGTAAATTTCTTATTTTTTAGTTTAAAAATTCCTTTATTCATTGATTTGTGTACATTTGAATGAAAAGATAGATAATGTGTTTAATATGTTGTATATATTACAGAATTTAATCTTTGGTTAGAATTATTTAAGTTGAAAAGGGCAAATTAATGCAATTTATAATAGTAACAAGTTTTTTTTTTTTTTTTTGCACTTTTAAATAAAATAATTATTTTGGTTTAAATTTTAATTTATTTTTTTATAATTTTTTTTTTTTTTTTTAAAGGGAAAATTTTTTAATTTTTAAAATTAAAAAATTTTTTTTTTTTTTTTTTGCACTTTTAAAGGAAATCATTATGTTGGATTAACTTTTAATTTCTTTTGGAATAATTAGTTGCCTTGATTATAACCATGGCATTTTCACTTTGAATCCTTAGACATGTTTTTCTTTTATTACACTCTTTCTTACATTGAATGTATTTAATTTACTGTTTTATATTGCTTTGCAGTATAATTGTTTGTTCTCTGCATTTTGAAATTCCAATAAGGTTTTAAAATTACCTTTGTGTTACAAATTATTTTATAATAGTTACTATGTTTTCTAATAAATTCAATTGTGGAAGAAAGTCAAAAAATTATTATTTGGTTTTTTTCTTACTTTTATAAAAAGTTAACTTTTTTGTAACTGATTGTATTGTGAATATATCTACAAATAGATATACAATGAGTACTTTTGAAAACTTTAGAAGTTTAGTATTGTTTAAAGGAAGTGGCTCTGATGTGTTTCTTCGTGAAGCAATTTCATGAAACCAGTTTTAGAAAATTTTATCGATCTACCTCGCAGGTGGATAAGTATTTGTGGACCATATGATTCAGATGTTATGCAGTGTTTTCGTTTTTCTTTGTAACTTGATCTGACCCAATGCAATTTCATCCCTAGGTAGTTTGTTAAAGACAATATGTACTCAACACCATTACCAACATGTTTGGTTGGATGGGTTTTCTTAATGTCGCGGGAAAACAATCAAGTGGGATATTGGAAATTGAACTCATAATTTTGAACTGGTCAAGTGAATAGGACGACTCTGAAGTTGGCACATCTACCTCGTAAGCTATTACCTACAAATTTTTGCAAAATTAAAGAATGTATTTCAGCCTACATCAATTAGCACACAGTCCTTTCAATGTTATTCCTGGTACTTTTCATACTGATTTGACATAATGCATGTTATTAAATGTAGTTGCATCAAATACTTGTAAAAAAGCCTACGTAAATAGAAGGGTAAAATATTTATGATCCTTCATTGAGTTTCATGTATGAAAATTGTAACATTTAGTAATCTGCTGATTCCTTATTAATTATGAATGATTTAATTAACATTATTATGACATATATGTGAATATTTTGTTATTTGTTTTCAAAATTTTAAGTAGGTTAAATTTTTTTTTCTACATGTTTTGTAATTAAATAGGGTATCTTGTATTTTTATGTTGTGTTGTCCCATTGATTTGTCAAATGTAAATTACATACGTTATTACAATTAATGTATTTCCTTGAAATTTATGTTGAATAATTAAATCTATTTTATATAAGAATGAAACAATTTGGTGGGAAACTATTTTTTATATGAACATTTTATCTAATTTTTCAAAGATGTGCTACAAATATGGAATAGTTTTGAATTAAATAATTATGGAATAGATTATTTGTTTTTATTTTTTGATAAATTTTAAAGTCATAAATTTTGTTGTGAAAAATTTAAAGTTTTAGGAATATTTGTGTATATATAATATTTTTTATTCAGAATAAAGTAATTAGAAAATATATGGTTTATTTCTATTAATCAATGAATTTTTTTTTATATTCCTTTTTTATAAATATTATTCTATTTTAATGTAGATAATATATAATTATTTAGGAAAAATAAATAATTGATTGTAAGAAATGGAAATGTAGTGAAAAATAAATGATTGGTATTTATAAAACATAAGATGTATAGTTTTTATATATATATTTGTTATACATGCACAAGTTTATGTGGAATTGGATGATAATTAAATTCTATGCCAAATATTCTTATTAGATGCTATTGTTTAAACATATATTATAGATCTCTGAATTGTGTCTGAAGCTCAAGAAGAGTTAAATATGAAGAATAAAACATAAAATCGGAAGAGGATTATTACTTAAAAAATTTTTTCTTAATTTTTATTTTCATCTGCTATATAAATATTTTTAATGAATATGTAATGAATCTTCAAATGATATATTACAAATTACATATTCTTGTGTATATTCTTTTTTTATTTGTAAACATGATAATGCCTATTCCTTCCTGTATAACATAGCCCCTACACTTTATAATTTTAAATGTCAGTTTGAGAATTTAAATGCTATAGGAGGTGTAACATGCATGATGAGTAAAATATATATTTTTAATGTGCAGAATTTGTTAAAAATTCTGTACTTCATAACTTTCCTTATAACAGGTGAACAGAAATGTCAATGCTAATGGCTCTAAGGTAATTAAGTTATTATTCTGTAATGGTTTAGTTAATGAAGTGAAATAGTTTATTAACTAATAAAACAGATTTTCTCAATATTGATGATTTTTGCAAAATTTAGGTAGAGAATGGTATAAATAATTTTCAAAATATTCTTTGAATCCTGTAATTTGTTTTGCAGAAATTTTGAAAAACTGTTAGAATGCATAACATGTATACTCTGATCATCCTGAGTACATCAGGTAACTTGCTCTTAAATTGATCAGTTGGAATATTCCAGATGATGCTATTCTTGTTTATATGGATCTCGGCATTAATGGAATGTCTCATTCCAGCAGTAGTATCTACATTGGAGCTCAAGATGATTCCTGTCAATTCAATTTGAGGAATCCCAATGGATGCTTTGTATTTCTCAGTGCATTTATTGCTATTGATTCAGTCCTGAACAAGATCCTCTCATTTCCCAATTTGGGTAGCATATGGACTCAAACCAACAGTTGTAGTGCCATCCTTCACCTTCTTGATTGGCACGTAAATATTGTAGTGACTATTTTAAAAAGGTGAAACATCTTTCATTGTCTCATGAGATGCAAATGCAATGGATTCTTTGGTGACTGGAAATGACAGGATAGTCCCACAGTAGCTCCTGAATGTCATAAGAGGTGATTAAAATGGGTACCCAGCATTTGGGGGTATAGCCAGGCAGCCTGCCCCTGAGGATTATATCAGGGGAACTCGGGGACTTGCCTTCTTCAAGTAAGTACGGGCATCATGACCCCGAGGCACCTTAGTGATATTTTTCTTTCCAATGGGGTTTACTGTCTTTGGTAAATACGGGTGACGCCCATTTGGAATACCCTAGTGATCCTTCTCTATTTTCGACCATCCTTCCTGTCAACCACTTTTTTTTAACTTCCCGTCTAGACAACAGTTTATTTCGTTTAGCGCTGCATAGCCATATCTGGCTCTTGCACCAATAAACTTTACATTCACTCACTTCAGAACAACTTGCTCCAAGCCAGAGGTCTTCAAACTGGGTGCATTGGAACTTTGACAGGGGTTCCGCTAGAGATCACTATATTTGCTTAATCAAAGCGCCAGAATTTTAGTAAAATTTTAATTTTTATAGAAGATTGAATTCTCAAAAGCAGTTTGCTTGAAAAATAAATATAAATAACTATTTTAAAGATAAAATAAAATCTTAAATTTCGTAAAAGTCACGTATTTCAAAAACATCAACCGAGACACATTACGTCACATATTAGTCTGCGTTATTTGGCCTAGGTGAAGAATCGCCCACTTATTTCATTATTTTCAAAGTGTAAAGCAAAATTAGCGCCACTCTTTTAAAAATTGAAATTTTGGCCAGAATTTATTTTGAAAGGTAATATTAAATGCTTTGGTAATTTGCATAATATTTTAGTAAATGGTAACGCTGATACCGATAAAAATTAGTTTGGTCAAACATTTATCAGATCTGCAAAAAACATCTCTTGAATCCTGTTTAAAATAAAAAATTTGCTTGGATTCAAAATCCTTCTCAAGACTGGGGGGGGCGGCGCCTAGTGGCCAAGGTCGTGGACTAGTGGCCGGCGGTTTTCGTTCAGTCGCGGGTTCGATCCTTGGCCGCTAAAGACCCGCCGTGTAGCCGGGGCTGATGCACGTTAAATCTGTTCGGGGCCCAAAGTCCTCCCGTTGGCGTGGTGTGGATGTTAGGAGAGGGAGGTGCCAGCTCAGGTATCGTCCTCGTCACTTGACCGTGGTTCAAAATTACGAGGTCCGTCGCCAAATGCCCTCTTGGTGCTTCTAGTGCGATGTTAATAAAAACTAAACTAAACTTCTCAAGACTGGGAATCCTCTGAACTTCCAACATAAGAAGAAAATCTTCGAACTCCCAATGAAAGAAATAATTGAGTGTTTATCAATTTGATTGATATATCAAATTGATATATACTCAATGGAAACTAAAATTTAGTTAAGTTGATATTATGTATTTTTTGATTGACATTAGAAAAGAATATCATGAAATTGCTGAAATAGCCATGAAACATCTTATATCATATGTTTCAACCTATATATGCGAAAAATCTTTCTCTTTGAATGCTGTGACAAAAACAAAATACAGAAACAGATTAGATGCTGAAGAAGACATTAGGTTGCAGATTTCAACAATTATTCCAGACGTAAAAATACTTTGCAATAAAAAACAATCATGGCCAAGTCATTAAACATTTCTTTTCATTAATTTGTTATACTTTAAAATCTTGTTACTTTTGTTTCTTATTCATAGGCTGTATTTTAGAAAAAAAAAAGACATTATCCACCTTATCATTCATTAATCTTACTAAAACGTTTCTATTACGATAAAATAAAAATGCAATAATAATTTTTTTAAACTTCAGTATGATAAAGAGTTTTGATAACTTATTTTCTTCCTTTTGATCAAGGGGTTCCTTGAAGATAATGGTAAGCTCAAAAAATTCCCGAAAGTTCAAAAGTTTTTGAATACTTCTGCTCTAAGCAAAATACGTCCTCTACATCCTCATTTGTGCCAAGGCAACATACTTCACATTCAATAAATAATTTTAATAGGGTATATATTCTTCAAAATGTGAAAATATTTCTAGCAATCTTCGACCCACATTTAAAATTTTCACCTTCCCGTTTCTTTAGTTTTTTTTCAAACTTTTAATACATATTCACATTATACCTTTTAACGGAAAATTGTCATCGATAACTACATCTTGCATATCAGTTATTACAAATTTGTCAACGAGTGAAACTTTTTCCTTTTTAATTTTCTCTTTCAAAACAGTACACTCAAAACACTTTAGTTCAGTGAAGTTGAAAGACATGTGCTCAAAGTATTCATAAAAAAAATTTGTAAGCGATATTAAATTTTAGAAATATATCCTTAATCCCAGGATTATAACCCTACAAAATTGATGATGCAATTCCGTTCGGTAAACAGAAAACTTATGGTGGGAATACAATTCCCTACTATATAAGCGAGTCCAAACTTTTTTTTTTTTTAACAAGAACTGCATTTAGATGCGACAAGTTTTTATTAACATCGCACTAGAAGCAACACGAAGGGCAATGGTGACGGGCCTCGTAATTTTGAGCCTTGGTCAAGTGACAAGAATGACACATGAGCTTGCACCCCCTCTCCTAACTTCCACACCACGTCAATGGAAGAACTTTGGGCCCCTACAGATTTAACGTGCATCAGCCCCGGCTACACGTCGGGTCTTCGGCGGCCAAGGATCGAACCCGCGACTGAACGAAAACCGCCGGCCAAGAATCCGAAACCATGACCATTAGACTACCACTGCCACTTGTTTAGAGTGGAATGGGTTGGAACTCTTAAAAGAAGTTTGCTTAAGATTGCCATTACAGCTCATAAATTTTTTAGGAGTGTCTAAAGGAGTACGGTTGGTATTGTTATCTCGCAACAATGAGTTAGAAGTTCATTCTAAAATCCTTTGTTATTAAAATATATAAAAAATCGCGCGTATTATTTTTGTATTTCTAATTTTTACATTTCCCCCTGATAACTAATTGTCAGAGTGGCGTTCCCCCAAAACTGCAGGGACCTAAGCTTTTGCACAAGTTGTGGTTTTCGTTCAGTCGCTTGTTCGATCCTTGGCCATTAAAGCCCTTCTGTGTAGCCGGGGCTGATGCACATTAAATCTGTTAGGGTCCCAAAGTCTTCCCGTTGGCGTGGTGTGGATGTTAGGAGAGGAGTTTGCCAACTCAGTTGTCGTCCTGGTCACTTGACCGTGGTTCAAAATTATGAGGTCCGTCGCCAAATGCCCTCTTGGTGCTTCTAGTGCGATGTTAATAAAAACTAAACTACACCAAACTTTGCACAAGTTGTTCCTGCCTAAGACTGACTCTTACCTTATCAAGTGAATATGCCTTGTTCTGTTCAACATTATGGCGCTGCAGATTGCATTTTCCATCTTTTTAGTTGTAAGTTTTATATCTTCTACACCAATATAATAACAGTGTGCAATTTAATTTAAAAAATTTAACACTTGCGACAATGTCATTTATATCAATTTTTAATAATCTGTATGCATCGACCTGTTACTTTATTATGTTGATGCTTTATTTAATATTACGTATAATATAACAAACACATTTCGAACTGAATTTTAAAATAATTATTTCAGAAACTTGTAGATATGCTCCTAATTTTCGTTTTCCGAAGTTTTAGCATCTCAGCATTGCTTCCAAGTAAAAATTTTATTTTATATTCATCAAATTTTTCAGCATATTTTTTGCTTTTAACGTGTAGTTTTCAGCGACTAAACAGCCTCTTCTACTCGGAATATGGTGACATGACTGGAAAAAAAATGTGTCGAAAGACGGACTGAAATAACTGCAAAACAAGTTAGGTGTGTGTGTGTGGGGGGGGTGAATAAGGGTACGAGAGGCAAAAGGGGAGTGCCGTGCCTAAGGCACCGGCAGGAGTGTATCTCAATGGAAAATGTCGCAACGGCAAGAGCGGGGTTCCTGAATGAGCCATAAAATTTTCTTTATGTTAAATTCGATGTTATATCTTTAAAAGGGGGAGAGAAATTTCGACAAAACACGTCTGAAACGATCCACCCCACTCAGAAACAACCCACAGCAACACAGACCATGAGAAATTTTAATTCTTTAATTTCACTTATATTACAAAAACACTGGTAACGCAAGCACACTCCTCGCAAAATCTCACCCCTACACACACCCTTATATATACAGAATTAACACACCACACCATTGACCAATCACAGAGCGCGCTCTCACTGCGACCAGACTGAACAAGCAAGCAGGAATCCAATAGACTACTGCTGCAATATCTTAAGCCTAAATTCATGAACTTCAACCAACTTCTCTTCTGGATTAACTTTAACAACACTAGTACTTCAACTATCTATTCAACTAGTACAATCTAATATTAATAATATATATTCAGCATAATTTCATAATTAATTTAATATTTTCTAAAAAGCTATTGCACTGTAATTTTAATATCTTATTCTTACCTTCTGGGCAAGTGTAAAACCAAAATTCAGTTTCACCTCCAAATAGTAGCCAATTCACAGGGGATTAAAGCCCGAGAGGGTTATGTTCCCCGACAAAAATAGTTGGTTTGGTTTGGTCTGAAATGATCTTGAAGTAATCCTGTAAAGGCGACAAAATGCGGCTTAACCGCTTTCGGTGTTTACAGGAACATCAAATACAACTCGAAGTTTAGTTGTAATGCTGTCTTTCTTATGTATAGCATGATGGGGAAGAAAGTATTCTTGTTTGTAAGAATTCAAATTTTTATTTGGTAATATATGCCCTGCTTCTTCATATTCATTCATAAAATCCTGGTATTCTTTTTCAAATTCTGAATCAAGTTTAAAATTATTTTCCATAGCTAATAGTCTAGAAATAGCTAACCTCTTTGTATTTTTTAACTGATTAATGTCTCTGTAAGTAGGTAACTTAACAACAAATCGACCCTGATCATTTATTTTGTAAGTCGATTTAAAATATGATTCCCAAAATTCTTCCTCTTCTGATCAAAGAGACTTTAACTAGGCAGCTCTTCTATTTGGAGAATTGTTGTAATATGTAATCTATGTTATTTTCGTTTTTTAAGCGAATCAAATGCGATTGTGTACAAGAAGATGAATTTAGGTCCTTTTGATTATAACCTGCTACAACCCAATCAAACATGGTGCTTTGAGCAATCGGTTGTCCTTCAGAACCGATGATCTTCCCATTACGAAGAATTGTAAAGAAACAATCAGATCCTAAAATAATATCTTACTCTGATGGCCTTGAAAAATCTTCCGACAGAGAGACTCCTTTCAAATAATCTTAATATCAATATTCACTATTGGAATTTGAGATGTAACTTTATTTAATATATAGGCACATTAACTGTTATTAATTCTTCTTTAAACCTTGACCCTATTTTTAAAAAAACTGAGCCACGTGTGGTTCCTGCTTACCATAGATTTTTGGTGGAAAATTCTTTCTTGCACACGTTCAGAAGTGCTGTATGAAACGGTACTTTTGTAATTAAATTCGAAATTTGGGGAAAACCCTAATGCAACATGTTTCCACTCTAGGAAGATTTGATACCCTGAAAATTCTTCGTACTTTTGCAGTTATCTTTGATTTTTCAGTTGAAAGAAGTAAACAATGTAAGCCATAAACAAAAACAGAGTTATTATAGAGTTATAGGTTTAACTATTCCCATCAGTAAAATATATTATTAAAAGATGGTTAAAAAATTAATAATGAATAAACTTTAACACATTATGATTTAACACATTCAGATTTATTTACTGAAATAATTTCAGTAAATAAATCTGAAAAAATGGAAATAATGAAGAAATTACTGTAATACGTTATTTAAAAACAACCACACATATCATTTTATATAAATATACAAGTAAATCATAGTAAATAAATTAAAATGAATGAAAAAATAAAAACACAAAATTAACCATACAGGTAAATCCTTATATGGTAAATTTTTATTTTTAATTAGTTTTAATTATAGATTACTTTCTAAAAACGAGCAAATTGAAAGAAAAAAAAATACAGTGAAATCTTCTAAAAGTAGTGATAGGGAGAGATACAAAAAAATTGAAAAATATAAAATTTGAGGAAAAGTAAAAAAAAAAAAAAAAAAAAACTAGCAATATAAAATAATTAATGTAGCAGGATTCAGTCTTTTATAAGCAGGTATTTTTCAGAATGGATGGTCAAACTGTCCCCTTCAGTGCTTAAACTGTTATAAAACCAGTGATACAATTGAACATTAAAGAAAATCAAATTCAGAAAAAATAATTTAAAAGTTTATAAACGAGTAATTTTAGAGAAAATTCTCTGAGAAAGTTATATATATATATATATATATATATATATGTGTGTGTGTGTAAGGATTCAACTTAAATTTGTAATAATTTCACAGAACAAATAATTCAATTGCCAAATTTTTATTGTGTAACTCAAAAGTAGAATTGAACCCTATTTTTTGATCCAATTCCAAATTATTCTTTTATTTATTAGATCACGCTTTCAAAAAATCTGTTTTTTCCACTTTCTCATAGTCATAAGTATGACAGAAATAATTCTTCTAAACTGATAGACGTCAAGGAAATTCCCTCAGAATTCCTTGCGTACCATGTGAGTACCACTTGATTTAGAAATATTTCCAAAAAAATCCCCATTATAAATTAACATGCACTGTAAAAATGCTCATCTGCTTTTGAATGTTGTATTAGAAATTCGAGGCTGCGTCTCCAGCATTATGAATACTATTAGGTTGGAAACAAATAAAAAAACATAAAGTTTCATATTATTTATTACATTCTTCAAAATAACGTCCATTGGTATCTACGACTTTCTGCCAAAGATTGGACAAGTCATATATACCCTTCGGGGAAAAAAATTTCTTTTTTAGAGTTAATAAACAATTCAAAATCTTTTATAATATTATTTTGGTTATTGCAGTTTATTTCTCTCTTAGAACTAATTCATAACTACGAAACAGTAATTTATAATAGGTAGGAAAAATATCTGGTAAATATGGAGGATGTGGTAAAATTTCATATTCTAGAGAATTTAATTTGTCAACAGTGATTGAAACGTTATGTGGTCCCGCATTATCATGCAGTATTATTGCGCCGTGCTGATTGAGCTATTAAAGTTGTTTTTTCATACGTTTCTCATGTATGGCATCGATTTCACAGCGATAGGACTAAACTGTTATGGTTTCGCTTGGTTGTAGGAAGGATCACTCCTTCGACATTCCACCAAATGGTAATTCAATTCGATGGTATTTTGATCCATAACACTCGAACACAACAAGAAATGTAACGCCACATTAACCAGACTTATAAATTTTTAATCGCAGTAGTGCCTACAAAATTAAAGAATGGAAGGGTGAAACCCACATATATAAAAGAATAGCGGTGCGTGAATCACTTTGCTTTGAGTGTGGCACGTGAGAGAAAAACAACTTCCGTTGACAGGAGACGCAGTGATGACAAAACTCTGACAAAGTATAAGAAACGGGTTTTCATTTTCCACATGCATATCTGGATTGAGGAATGAACAAATAAAAATTTAATTCTGTTCTTCCACATGGTACAGAAACGTCAACAGACATGCAAATGCTAGTCTTTTAAAATTGGATTTACAAATTCTATTAATTCAATTGAAAAATTAGTTATAAAAGTATGTTTTTATTATTACTTTCTTATTTTCTTAGCCTGCAACAATTTCTTAACCAAATCCTCTTGCATATTAGATGAAAAAGTGTGATTTATTGACAAATTGTGCCACACTTGTTCGCATGTCGTGGAGCAGCTAACCTTATTTTATTTGTTTACTATATATATTATTTATAACTTAAATCAATTACCTACCATCCTTTAAAACTAAGACTTTCATCTATCTAAACTAGACATACATTCCTTTAAATACAAAACATCTTTTAAACTTTAATAGTATTATTAACAATTAAACATTTTCCTTTATTGCATAAAACACATTATTGACTTTCATTTTAAAACTAAATATTCTTCATTTCAAAGAAGCATATTACATTTATTATCTCAATATAAAATATTCATTCAAATCAATATATTATTTATCATTTCTCAATTAAATTATGTAAAACAACATGTTTGATTCATATCAAATTAGTAAATATTTACTTCAAAACATTGTTTATATTCATTTCAAAACTAAATTATCGCGATTTCAAATCAATATAGTATTCGTTGAAATTAAAGTATGTAAAATCAAACTTATTTCTTATAATATCATTTTAAAATACCCACCACAAATATCTAAGTAAACATTGTGCTAATCATTTGCTAAATAAAGAACAAATTATCAAAATTAAATCATGTTCATTTATACATCATACATTATTAGTTTTCTAGTTTATTCATTTTCTTTACTTTATAACAAAAGTAGGATTTCAGTTTATATTTTCAAATAATTCACAAAAATATTCTGAAACACTAAATATAGGTTCACTTTTTGTTTCACCATATACATAAAATAAAATGTTCTTTTTCACATGTAGCTTGAATCCCAAAAATCCATTTAGAATTAACATCAACATTATTTCTCCTATGAATCATATAATATCACTTTTTTTAATAGTTAAAAGCTTTAGGAAACCAGACACACTTTCATAACAGAATAATCCCTAAATCTTGATAATACAACACATAATTAAATACTTTTCAAAAATCTTCAAACCATTTAATTTATTTTTAAGGTAAGTAAGAAAATTTATTAAATACCCAATATCCATAAAAGTTTTACTAAAATATTTTCCATGAATTTCACTCAAAATATATGTAGTTCTTTATCCAAAATGCAATTGAATTTAAATAAAAATGAGCAATTTCACAACAACTTTTTAAGTGAAACTATAAGCATATGATAAAGTATAGGAGAGGAAATGTTTGAACTCATTCCCTACAAGAAAAAATTTATTTATTCAACCAGAATTAAATCAGTTAAAAGTATATACTTCTCTCTATTGAAAAACGTAGCTAGAATATAGTTTTATGTCGTTATTAATCAATTTTTTAAGGTTTCAAATGAATTTTTATTAATTATTCGTACTTCGGCCTATCTACAACAGATGGCGCCAGGATATTTTTTTCTGTAGAACGTACCCTTAGCTAGAAATGATTATTTTTGGTGAACATTTACCGTTACTTTCTGAAATGAAATTTTAGCAACTTGTAAATTGTGACAAATGGTAAATTTTTCATAAAGAAAGCTTTATGATTCACAGAAGTAAACGCAAAGTTTACGAACTAACCACTAATAAACTCCGGTTTGGGAATATTTTGTATGTGTTCATAAAAATTTATTTGTGTGCAATGGTAAATTTGCGTTATTGAAAAGATGTTTAAGATACAAGTTTTGATTCAGTGAAGTGAAAGCAGAGAAGAGAGAATCTGAATTAAATTAATATTGAATTTTTCTGAAATCAAATAAAATTTACTTAAATTTTCTTTAACCTTTAAAAAATATAACAAATTGCAAATTTCTATTTTATGAAGCATAAAATGTGAAATTTTAATTTAGTCACTAAGACGCACTGAATTAATTTGTTTATTCCAACAAAAGTTATTTTTTTATTTAACTTAATTTCTTTTATTTATTTATTTTTTCAAATTGAACTAAGCATCTCATAAAATTTAAGTATTAGAGCCACTGAAAAAAATTATTAATAATATACCCTTACTTAAGCTGAATTCGAAATAATTTGCATTGTGTTCAATACATTGTTTTCATATTTCCATTTATATTATAATGTGTTGTAGAATCATAAGATGAAATTCCTAACTACTCAATAATGTTCTTTGTATTCGTATGAAAGAAACAAAACACAAAAATATTGCTTAAATCAACTGTGATTTTTTTTCTTTGAGGATATTGGCATTTAAAAAAGAAAGCAAAACAGATAAATAAATAATGGTAGCAAAAAACTGGAAATGATTTTCAATCTTTCGAGGTGAACATCATTTGAACTTGTAAATAAGCAATTATCGTAAATATATATTATATTTGTAATAAGTATATTCCTGCCATAAATGTAATTGTAAGTATACATTATATTTTTAAACTTTTATTAAATAAATATATTATTAAAAGATTATATTTTTGCATTTCAATCTCATCTTCTCATAATCTCTTCAAAATTATTATAAATTTTCTATAAAGAAAACTGAACTAAATCCTGTGGAAATTTGCTTTCCCTATTCGTTAAAAATATAACCATTTCGAAGCCCCAAACATCGATGTTATAAGTTGATAATCACAGAAAAATAAAGTATACCTACGATCCCTATTTTTTTCCCCTGTCTACTGCAACACTTGTTAAATTTTGTTTTTTCTTTATCGCCTCAGAAACTTGCCTTTTTTGGAAGCAAATACAAGACATCCTTGTGCTCTTTTTATTTCCTTTGGATTTTACAGTCTTTGATGAACACGGGTGACGCACACCCTGGTTACCCCAGCGATCCTTCTCTTTTTTAAACCCTTCTTCTTATCAATCAATTTTTACCTATTTTTCAAATATTAGGACTACAATTACATCTCGTTTGGCGCAGCATTACCACATCTGGCTTTTGCGCCATTAAGTACTACTATTGCATTGCATCCCATTGTTTTTGCTGAAACATTGCATCATAGTGTCTTACGTTTATAATTTCAGACATGAGCTGCACAATTATAGATTTATTGCAAATGATTACTGTAACAAATATTGCATATGACCATAAATGATTCGTTCCGTAACAGGGGGAAAAAAAGCTCCATATAACTTATTTTTTTGTAACTGGTGTACGAAAGCAAATCAAGTAAAATTTTAATTAAATTAATTGATAATTAATCTATATAATACATTAATCAGTGTAGAACTTTGCACTTTATAATCGCTAACAATCGCATTTTTTAATATTATTTTTGAAAATTAAAAACGGATATTTTCAATTTCTTCTAACCAAGCCATCGAATAACTTTTAAACATAATAAACGCTATAGTTTGAGGGTAATAGATTTTACAAATATTAGTTCAGATATATAATTAATTCAAAGAATATCTATTGCAGTTGAATTTAACAGAACAGCTATCTAACATAAGACAGTATTACCATAACAAAATTGAACTTTTTTTAGGTTTATCAGAGGGTTTAACCCCCCATATTATAATAAACATAAGTATTTTTCATTTAAATTAGAATAAAAAATTAATGAAAAGATTCTGTTTCATTTGGAGTATTTGAAAGATTAAAAATTAGTTTTCTAAAAAAGCAAATGATGCCTTAAATTCGAAAAAGCAAAGATACATAATTTTCAATTGTAAAAGTTTTTCAAATATCACGATTTGTCTGAAAAGCAATAGAGAAAATAAAACTGTTTTGATTCTCGAGCTTTTTTTCCCTTCAGCTAACTTTTTGGGTTACATTTTGACGTTATTTGATTCAAGAACCTCGCCTTGTGTATAAACTGGGTCTTACGTTAGCGTATGATACTGGTGAAGAAAGTTACGTGATCATCGGGAAGCTGATATTTTTCACAGACTCTGTTTATAAATATTAATCTGGACTCGGATCTATTTTTGTTATTTTTGAGATAAATTGAAATTTTAGTTTTAATCTTGTGTTCCGGTCACGAGGTAATAACCTATCGGCATTCATAGTAAATGTTGTCATTCTATAATAAGAAAGAAACTATTTTGATTTTTTTTTTAACGAACTCTTTATGGAAGAGCATTCAGTGAGTTCCGATGACTCTGATCTTAAGTTACGATGCATAAGATGTCACAAATGCCTCCACCATTACCCACTTTGGATTCGGATCCGGAATTAGAGAGAGAATAACAATTCTACAGATTCAATTTTTCCAACAGCCTTAGCAAAAGTAAGTAACATGAAGAAAGCTTATTTAACTACAAAATAATAATAATAATAATAAGTCTATTGATTGTAAATTTTAGAGAAATGAAATATATATTTTGATGAAAATATTTCCCCATTTTTTATTATATTCTTACATAATTACAGGTCGTTGTAGCCGAAAGGTCATGACATTTTTTTCATCGATACATGGTTTTGAGTTCTAATTCCTTTTAAAACTGCTATTTAGGGGAGTTGATGTACGTTATATCTGTACAGGCTGCAAGTCATCACGTTAACGTGGTGTGGAAGTATGGAGAGTAGAATTTCAGATCACAAGTGTGCTCCTGGTCATTTGACTGGTGTTCAAAATTGTGAGGAGCGTCGCCAATATTCATCGTGTTGCTTTTAAGTGCGAAGTTAATAACATAATCTTTTATAACAGGGGTGCGAATAGCACTATCTTTTGGAGCCACATTAAAAAAATATATATTTTAAAGAGCCATTAGTTCAATGTTGTCATATGGATATTGTAAGACTTCCCCACATTACGCTGCATTGTCCTCCGAATGATACTAGCTTGTGACTTTTTCCTCCAAGACAAGTAGAAGTTTATGGCACAAAAGCCAAATATGGCTATTGTACGTCCAACGCTGTGAAATTAGAATAAAAGTATATATATATATATATTCACTTTCATATACATTAGGTATCAAAATAATTTCATTTATAAGGAATTCGTACATTTCTTATGAAAACCGCTTCGAGAATATGTAAAATTTATTAGAATATAATATCGGTCATTTTTTTTTTTCTTTTCGAATCGCTTCTTCAATTTCAAATGGCTCTATCAAAGGCATTTTTAAAAAAAATAAGGGCAGAGATAATTGGTTGACAAGAAAAAGAGTCGAACATCCAGCTTAAATAAAATCTTGAAGCCTGCCAGTGTGACATTGTATCTTACTCATTTTATTCTGAATTTTTTAAACTTTTATGGGCATTTTATAATAAAATAATGCTTTTTATGCAGTAATCGATAGAATATTAGAATAATATATATAAGTAACACATACAGCTCTTATGGAATCCTGTTCCAGAATATTTAAACGTTATCAGAAAATAATGTCAGTCCCCCTTTTTTTTTTAAATTGCTTCTTTTACTCCAGATGACTCTCTAAAAGACATCTTCCGAGGCGCCCTTCCATCAATAACTGCGGTAAAATATATTTAAAATAAAATTTGGTTAACTTTGGAATTAGGGCTTTCCAAAATTCCTCGTTTAGCTGTATGTGCAAAATTAAAATGTCTTTTTACACTAAATATAAAGAATATACCTTTGAGGGTTAGTAATGTGTACAAGAAATGGATCTATTCAACATTCAAAAACAAAGACAAACAATATCCGAATGTTTTGTTCTGAATCTCTATGGTTGTTGCACGCTACATCATCGTAAATGTAATCATTGAAAAATTCGTCCTGTTTGAGGCAACTCGCTCCTTTTTTTTTTTTTTTAACTAGTTTTATAGCTTGAAACGCTGTAGCGGAAATATTTATTGGGGTGCGTAACCCTCACGGGCTTTAATCCCCAGTTATGATAATTAATTATTGGTGAGACAGACCATTGGTTTACAGCTTGCCCAGAAGTTCAAAATTTAATATTGAAAATGAGAGTTGCTATGGAAAAAGGAAAAACGAGCAATGCTTGACTATTAATTATTAAAAGTTAAAAATATCTATAAAATCGTTGTGAGGAGTAAATATCTTGCTTTCTTAAATAAATTCCATGAAGTTGTTATGAGAGAATTATTAAGTTTAGAATTTTACGAAGTCGTAAAATTTGTTGGATTATTAAATTTAATTCATGAAGACATTAATTTTAATATTTTGTATGATATTAACAGACAAGATAATTGATGCTATTGAATGAGAATTCAGGAGAGTAAAAAGTTTAACTGGTTGCGTTGGTAGAAGTATCCTGACTTATTCCTCTAGTCTGGTTTGAATATAGCTTACTGGCGTAGCGAGGACCGAGGTAGCCTAGGGGTCAAGGTCGTGAACTCGCGGCCAGCGGTTTTCGTTCAGTCGCTTGTTCGATCTTTGGCCATTAAAGACCCGCCGTGTAGTCGGGGCTGATGCACGTTAAATCTGTTCGGGACCTAAAGTCCTCCCGTTGACGTGGTGTGGATGTTAGGAGAGGGGGGGGTGCCAGCTCAGGTATCGTCCTCGTCACTTGACCGTGGTTCAAAATTACGAGGTCCGTCGCCAATAGTCCTCGTGGTGCTTCTAGTGCGACGTTAATAAGAAACTAAACTATCTCGCGTAGCGAGAAGAAGTGTTCCTATTGGTTGCTGGCTGAGATCCTATTGGTCGCTGCAGATGGATGTAATTTTGATGTGATTATTTGCAGGAATTGATGTAGAAATTTATTGAAGATGGAAATTATTGGATTAATCAAGTAGAATTTCAATTGGTCTGTACAGGAGTTGATTATTTCTGATGGAAGTATATTTTTCGAGGGTTTTAATGGTTCTATTGGTGGAGTTGTTAATTTTAGTGAAGAAATTTCTTACAAGCTTTTTGATGAAGGTCTTGAGAGTTAGATATTTTAATGAATTTATGATGTCTGCATTGCGCATATACCAGTGGGCTTTTGCAATCATTCGAAGTATATTAGACTGAAATTTTTGCAATGTATCTAGAGTTGTATTGGCACAGTGGGACCAGACAGGGCAGGCGTGAGTCAGGATAGGTCAAATTCCTCCTTGCAGTACTCCTGCTGCAATTGTTTTTGATGATGAATAAGTTTCATTTATTATAACTGAGAAATTTCTATTGCTTAAGTATGATTCAATAATTTTAATTAAGTAGGGGGTATTAATTTTTATCAGTTTGTAGAGTAGACTAATATGCCAGACTCGATCAAAAACTTTCTGAATATAAAAAAAAACTGCTCCTGTGAGTTGTCCCTTATAGAATCCGGTTTTTATAAGTTCCACCACCCTGAGCAGTTGGTGGGATGTGGAGAGCTCTGGTACGAAACCATGTTGATCGTGGATCAGGATGTCGTTTTCTCTATTGAAGTAGCTGAGTCTATTCTGGATTATTTTTTCCGCTATTTTGCTGAGAACTGGTAGAAGGGAGATTGGTCTATAGTTTTCTGGTTTTGTTGGATCTTTGCCTGGTTTTCTTATCGGGATGATTGTTGAAGTTTTCCAAGAATTCAGAAAGTGACCGAGATCTAGAATATTTTGGATGATATTGTGAAGTTGATAGATACATGGATGAGGTAGTTGTTTGACCATTTTATTTGTGAATCCATCTCTGCCAGGAGCTTTATTAATTTTAAGGGTTTTAATGTAATTTGCTATTTCTGAGGCAAGTGGGGTGGAATGGGGGGAGTTATGAAATTTGCTTTCGTTTGTGAAGAATTCGTGAACGACGTGTTTCACTGTGCTATCATGTGTAGGTTTGATTAAATCGTTTAGTTTAAACTGACTCTGAAGTGAATCGGCAAGTGTTTCAGTTTTGTCTGCGTCACTCAGGACGATACTAGTTGGGTCGTTCAGGGCGGATACAGGGAATCTTCTCTTTCTGAACGCTTTAGTCATACCCCACAGGTACCGCTTTCAGATTTTCAAGAGTTTCTTCCCATTCTTTGTTTTTATGTAAGGGCACTTTACGCCTAATTTTGTTTTGAATTCTGTTCAGATTTTGTTTATCAGCAGGGAACCTTGTGAACTGCCAGATTTTTCTGGGTTTGTTCTTTTCACGGAATAAATTTCTTAGTTCTCTGCCGATAAAAGTCTGGTTTTTTTTATTGGTTTGGAGGCAGTTTGGTGTGCACTTAAAATGTTGTGTATTAGTTTGGTGACTTCAATTTCTATATCCTCTCCGCTTTGTGCTTTGGGGAGTGTGAATGTTTTGATTATGGTGTCAAGGAGAGTTTTTCTGTACAATTCCCAGTTTGTGGTTAGTTTCGGCGAAGGTAGTTTAAACTTTTCTTGAGTAGAAAAGTGAATAAGCACTGGATTGTGATCACTACTCAATTCCGGTAGCGAGTGTATCTGGTAGGGCCATTCAAAGTTCGCCGTTAGTGCAATGTCAATGGTGGAGGCGGTGTTATGTCCATAGCGTGTTGGAGTGGGTGAAGATTTCTATGCCGTTCTGATCGGCAAATTTTTAAGAGCATTACCTCTCGATGTGTTGTATGTGCAGCCCCAGCTTGTATGCATAGCATTTAGATCTCCGCAGATTAATGAAGTCGGCCCTAAACTTAGGGTATGTGCGTTTATCATAAGCAACTATGTGCATCAATCAGGAATCTTGTGTCCAACCACCATTTCATTACATTTTGCTAAGTCGCTCTAAATAATACAACAAAAAATATAATGAAAATTTCTGCAAAAGGATATTTATGAAATAATGATTGTATTTGCAATTTAATCAAATAAAAAAATACTAATTTGACTAACAGAATAATTTCTGAAGCCAGATAAACCAGTAGTTGGAATTTTAATTCCAGAAAGCTATATCTTAAAAATAAAGTATTTATAACAAAATATATTTCATTTTATAGATATGTTATTAATATACCTTTATTGCACAAAATCAAAAATATATATTTCGCTATTTTATAGTCAATCATTATTTAAGTCAGGAAAAGAAATCATCCGTATGTATTATTTTTGAGAAAATTTTACATAAAAATAATGCTATACTAAGCTGTTTCACCCAATATTTGAATTTAACAGTTTGTTGTTTTCTTTGAAGATAGAATTTCTATTTCTTTTTCATGTGTGCCTCGTCTCTTTTGTGACTTCTGTGGGTGGTCTCCCTGGACCCGTCTCGGAGCATCGCCTCTCTCTCTCCCTCAGGAGCTCTACCGAGAAACGGTTTTCTGATTTTTCGACTGTTCTGAAGCTTGTCTCTTTTTGAAGTGTCTTGCCTTTCGGAATCCTCGTCTTCTTCCTGGCCGTCCTCCATGTTGCTTCTTCTTCGTCGACTGCGTCTGTGGGACTCTTCTCCTGATCTTTTGTGAATTCTTCTGCAAGTTCTCTGAAGATTTGAAGATGTGAATTTTCTTTGTTTAAATTCCCTCCCTGGATTCTCCTGAAGTCGATTTTCGCTGATGAACTTTCTCGCGAACTTTCGAACTCTTGAGCGACTTGAACTTCTTCAAGAACGTTTTTGTGTGCTGTGCTTTGGAAATTTTAAAACTTTTACAGATTTCAACTTGGGCACCTGTTGTGCCCAGAAACTGATTCATATTTTACCACTCTATTTTGTATTCGGCTATTGTATTTTTATAAACTTGACTCTGTAATTATTTATACTGAATAAAAAATTTTGAAATCTTAAAATTTTAATGAGAACTCTCGTCTTAACTTGTAAGTTTACTTGTATTGTAAATTTGTGCGTTTATCATAAGCAACCATGTGCCTCATAAATCTTTTCTTCCAAAATTATTGCTTGAAAAAAATTCTGACAGTAAAGAATGAATTGACATGAACTAAATTTTTAAAAAACTGGACATTGTTCTAAGTTTTTCCATTTTTTTAAAAATTTTACTGTAAATAAAAACTTATACTTTTTTTAATTTAGTGGAATTCGAAATGGTAACTATACTAAGTAATTCCAAGAATCCTACTAATTAAAATTTTCTCAATAGAATATTTTAAAAAAAACGAAATCTTTAGCTTTAGAACAAATATATTTCACACTCATATAGTTACTTTATATAGATCTTATACAAGTATGTTGCGCATGCATAAAATTAAAGGAATGTTAAATTAATTTTTAACGAAGTATATTATTTATCAATTAACAGTTAAATTACAGAAGAAAAAAAGCCTTAATAGATACTTCATTTCTAAAAAGATTAACAAAAATAATTTGGTAAGAAAATACAATACTCGTATACAATTATTTTTTTAATACGATAACATGTTGTCGTTTTGAAGCCTGTTTAAAACCAGGATGTTTGCGAGGTCTGTTCTTTTTTAGGAATATTTTTAAGAGGCATTCAATGAGATAATAAAACAGAATCGGAAAAAAAAAAATTCTGTAAAAATAGAAACGTAACTATTCAACTGTCAAAAAGTAACTAAGACGAGCTATATTCAACAAGTGTAGTTTGAATCGCTATGGCTGCTACCCCATTGTAAAGTAATCGTTGAAAATAATACTCAGTGAAAAGGAAACCTCCTCCTTCGCTTATAGGTTTCATAGTTTGAAAGTATCGGATTAATCCCTTTTCCGCCAAAAGCTCCAAACTTAATTGCCCTCTGTAAGGTGAGAGGCTTGACCATGAGACATTCATGCTATGTCAATGGACTAAATTCATGTGACGTCATGAACACGTGAAAAACTTATCACGTGATACTCGCCGATGTAAACAAGTCTTGCCTTCGTTTGTTTACGCTACGATTTAGATATGCGTTATGCTTCATATGTTAAAGCAACCTGCATTTTACTATATATATGCAACTTTTTAACTGAATGAGAAAGTATCAGACATCTTTTTTATGTGTTATTTTAAAAGAAATGGTGAAATTATTTCGAATTACTGCAGCATAAAGGTATTGAATCATTAACCATTCTTCTATCAACAAGCAGAAATGGTTATTCGGATTTGTTTAGTTCACACGCAGACATTTCGTTATAATTATAGAAATGTCCTAATTTAACTGTGATATTCTATTAAAAAAAAAGAGAAATGTTTTTTTTTACTGCTGTTCTTTAAAACTTCATTCAATAAAACCGTTTCATGAATGTTTATATAATTTTTAATATGCTAGTATTTATTTTTGACAATTAATTCAATTTACGATTTAGGGAAGGTCATACATAGTGTGGAATTTCATTTTATGATGCATTTGTTTTTTAAATGATATACTGAAGAGAGTTATTTAAAATAAAAAAAATTGATGCTTGCTATCTAAACAAAATAGTAAAGTCATTATCTATCACACTATAACCTTTGTGACTAATTAAAATATCGGAAAAACTGGAGTATAATAAAAGGAATATAATTCAAATTTTTTAGTATGTACTGAGAATAACTTTATTATCTAATTCTGAACTTTTATTAACTGACATACATAATCGGTATTATAAACTAATTTCTAATATAGAACTGTTCCAAGTAATGATTTCGAGTAAATATTTTTTACTTTACAGGAATTGTTTAAGAAATATTTTAAAAAATAGGTTTCTTTCTTACTACAACATATATTATGGAAGCATTTTGACGATAACTTTTCTAGCTGATGTTTAACATTCTATGTACATAATGTTGAATTAAAAAGAAATAAAGTGTTTAAACATGGCTCTGAATACCTTTTACTGTATCTCATATACATTATATTTGTGGAATTAAACTCAATATATTTTCTATTATTATGTCCTAACTGTATTAAAGTAATCACTTGTAAGATTCACCGGACTAAAAAAAACAATATAGGTGGCGCTGCCATCGATATAAGGAGAGAAGAAACAAGAACAGAAGAGGAAGAATGGCGGCTATGACCTGTCGCAGGATGAACAAAATGGCATGAAACATCAGCCAAATGTTAGTATTAGTGAATTTTCATATTGTATTAATTGTGTGTGTTGTGTGGCTTTAACAAAAGAATAAAAACTTTAGCCACTAAAGTTTGTGAATCTGGTAGTGATTGAATCTTCAGAAAATGAAACAAAGAACCTACAACACGCGAAAAACACGCGAAATATTACTGGCGCAGTCGACAGGATGAAGATTTCGTCAAATCCAGGTAAGAGGGAGTCCACACTCACAAATTGAAATTATTATTGGTTGTATTATAATGTAAAGAGAGTGCATTATTAATAGCTGTAGTTTTGCTTTGGAATAGATGATATGTTATTGTAGTAAAAATAAAATAAGTTACAGTCTAACTTATTTATGCTGATTCATCCGAATCCTTAGTGTGAGAAATTTTTGGTTTTCTGCAATAGAAAACATTTTTTCTTTACTGATTTAAATTGAGAACGTCCTGTTCTAATTGTATCATCTGTTCCAAGAGATTGAAAAGATATTTTTTTTATTTGTGTTTCATCAGAAACCTTGTGAAATATTAAAATACTTTGATCAAATGAACATCAGTTCAGATATTTTTATTTATGTTTCATCCGAAACTATTGTGAATTTTTAAGATACCTTGATTCAAATGAACATCATATCAGATATATTTTGTTTTGTTTTGGTTTCATCAGAAACGTTTTGAAATATTGGTATATATATTTATTCTATTTTTATTGAACATCAGTTCAGGTATTGTTTGTGTTTAATCTGAAACTTTATGAAATGTTAGAATATAACTATATTTTTTTAATTGAACATCAGTTCATATAATTGTTGCGAAAGTATAAAATTTTGTTGAGTTTAGGTATCAATAACTAGAAAAGAAAGCAAGAGTGTTTATAATTCATACGTCGAATCGATGGATTATTTATGGTATTAAAATATTTTACTGAATTAAATTAAATGTCATTATCTATTTTCCGAATTAAGCAGAATATTAAATTTAAAATGTAAAGTGTATAAATGTTTTGGTGTGAAATATGCATTTATATGTTGAAAAAGATTTGTTTTTTTTTATTAAAGTTACATAATATTTAGTGGTTTAAAAAAAAAAAGAGAGATCCATTTCTTTTCTGTGCTTGTATTACTTTTAGCTATGACTCATTATCATTTCAACCACTGCTAAGTACGCAAAAGTAAATAAAATAGGAGAATAGAGACAGTTCAAGGTTGTATGTTGAATGTTCCATTTCATGCGAGTAATTTATTGATGGAATAAGTATAACTGTTTTTTTTTTCCTTTTTGAATACTATTAAGGATTATTGTATCTGCTAAGTAGAACTTTTATTTTGAGTATACTTGATGAGTCAGATATTCAAATGTGTTTTAAATCATAGTGATGATTTTTTTTATTATTTTCTGTTCAAAGATTGATGGTATTTTTTTTATTTTTGATATATATTATGAAAGTGATATGAATGAAGATATTTTTTTTTATTGTTGTGATTTTTATATAAAAATCTTTAGGAGTACAAATTCTAAGAAATTAAGATATTATTTTATGTGGCACAATACTTTATTATTATTGTAGTAATAATATTTTTGTTGAATTTTTCATTTTGTTCTATGTCATATGCAAAGTTAGCATCCAAGGTATAAATTTGTAAATTTTATGATAAAGAAGTACGAAACAATTGCTTTTTTTTAGATATAAAACCAACCTTGATTAATTAAGCATATTTTTACTTTTTGAATTAGAGTGTTATTAGATTGATTTAGGATAATTATAATAAGGTGCGAGATGGCATTTTTAGGAAAGGGATTAAAAGCGGACTTGCAGATTATGGCTACGGAAATGGGGGTTGAAGATGTCCTTAGTTTAAAAGTGTTTGAATTAAGAGAGGCTATCTTGAATAATAAAAACTTTGACGAGGAGTTTTGTAGAGAACAATTAAACACTATTATAGAGGAACGCAAGAGAAGGGAAGAGATGGCTGAGAGAAAAAGAAAAGAAGAGATGGAAATGGAAATGGAGGAAAGAAAAAGAAAGGAAGAGATGGCTGAGAGGAAAAGAAAAGAAGAGATGGAAATGAAGGAAAGAAAAAGAAAGGAAGAGATGGCTGAGAGAAAAAGAAAAGAAGAGATGGAAATGGAGGAAAGGAAGCGGAAGGATGAAATGGATTTCGAACTCCAGATGAAACGAATCGAGTTGAAAGGAGGAGGAAGTGAAAACGAATCGAAAGAAACAGGACCATTCAAGATTGATTTACATAAACTGATTCCGATGTTTGACTCAAAATCTGACGATATTAGTTTATTCCTGGTATCATTTGAACGTCAAGCAAAAATTTTGAATTTGCCAAAGGCGTATTGGGTGATACATCTGATAAGTATTCTACCTTCGGATATTGTAGGTCTTATTGCTCGTGAACCAGAAAAGGATGCCGCTGATTACGAATTTGTAAAAGGGCTATTACTTCAACGATTCAAGTTGAGTCCCGAGAAATTCCGCCAGCTGTTCGTGAAACATCAAAAGAATCCCGATTGTACGTGGAGAGATTATTATTTTGAGATAAGAAATTTTTGTGAAGAATGGCTTAAGGGCCTAGATATTCAAACCTTCGACGACCTTAAAGATCTCCTCATAGCAGACCAAATGAAGAAGAAGGTGCCAACCGAGATTCGCGAACACTTTATTGATGAATGGGCAAAAATAAAAACTCCAAAGGTGCTAGTTGAAAAACTTGATGAATATGAGGATGTCCATGGAAAAACCAAACGGCCTGCAGTGCCATTTATTAATAAAGAGAAATCTTATTGTAAGACCTTTCCTTTGAATACCCGGAGCTCTCTACATCAGTTGGAAGGGAGAGACGTAAGAAATAAAAAGGGGATGGCCAATTACAAATACAATAACCATTTCAATGACAACAGCTATCAAGCGCATTATAATCAAACCCGGATTACGCCTACATGTTACACTTGTGGCAAAGAAGGTCATTTCTCAAGAGCATGCCGAGATAAACACTTAAATAAGCAAAACTCGCAAAATAACAAGTTTTCCTCACCAGTCAAAGCCCATAGTAATGCAGTGCAAGCTGAAGATACCACTAAGAATATCGTAACAGCGAAAATAGATGTTCCTGAATCAACGTGTAAATTTCTGGCAGAGAACATTGATAAATTGAAGGTTATAAAAGTGAAGTGTTTAGATGTCGTATTGGATGGAACGGTAGACTCGGGAGCACAAATCTCTGTGGTGCGAGCTGATTTAGTTAAAGACATTGAGAGTACCGGAGAAGGGAAGATCAAATTAATATCAGCTTTTGGGGATAGTGAAGTCGCTCCCCTAAGAACATTTAATATAAAGATCGATGATAGATGGCATGATGCAATACCAATTACATGTGCCGTTTCAAAGAAACTAGTGAACGACATGTTAGTTTGTCAAACCGCATATGAAGCCCTTTTGGAAAACATACAGTTATGCAGTGCGAATGCAAGGGAAGTCATTGTTCATGAAGTCCAACTGGATGAGGTTAAGAATTCAACCGTCTGTGAAGTCCAAGCATTTGAAGAGGATTCATGCTCTGACATAAGAGTATCGACAGACGCAGTCAACATTGAAAACGAAGTGAGATCCAATCTTAACAGTGAGACCCGAAGGACTTTTATAAAACTTCAGAAAGAAGATGAAACATTAATAAGCGTCTGGGAACAAGCAAATAACAAAGAAAAGGCATATGAAATACAAGATGATCTGCTAGTGCATAATGACGTTGTTTGTGGGGAGTCAATCAAGCAAGTTGTCCTACCTGCGTGTAAAAGAAAGGAAATTCTACAAATGGCTCATGAAATTCCGTTAGCTGGACATTTAGGAGAACAAAAAACAAAGCAACGCATTAAATATTCCTTTTTCTGGCCTTCGTTAAAGAGGGATGTGAAGACATATAGCGAAGCGTGTAAACCTTGTCAGTTACGAAGGACTGTAACATACAGAGATAGGATTCCGATCCAGCCCATTGTAAGACCTGATAATCCATTCGAAGTCTGGAGCGTGGATTGCATCGGACCGTTAGAACCCCGATCAAGAAGAGGGCATTTATATATTGTGTGTGCCATTGATCTGTGCTCAAGATGGGCGGAAGCCATACCAACAAAGAACATCACTGCAAAAACTACTTGCGAAGTGCTGATGAAAATTTTCTGTCAAACTGGGTTCCCAAAGACAATATGCACAGACCAAGGTACCAATTTTACAGCACAATTGACTCAAGCCTTTCAAGACGTGCTGGGAGTATCTCCTAGGTTTTCTACTCCAGGTCATCCTGAGAGTATGGGAGCAGTTGAACGATGGAATAGAACTTTGAAAGACATGTTAAACAAAAATATTCAAGAGCATGGAAATGAGTGGGATGTCCATCTCCCATATTTGCTTTTTGCTTATAGAGAAATACCTCATGCACTTACTGGTGTATCACCATACCAATTAGTTTATGGAAGACTACCATCTGGACCGATGACCATTTTAAAAGAATTTTGGACAGGAGAAAGAGAAATTCCTACTAGTGCTGCTCGTTCTGTTGAAGAATACTTGAAACAACTGCAAAAGAAGTTGCAAGATGCACACGAAATCGCATCGGAAAACAGTGCTAAAAATCAGGAACGTATGACTTCACACTATAATTTGAGATCACGAGAAAAAAGTTTTTCTGTTGGAGATGAAGTACTAATCCTTATTCCTTCATCTACGCATAAATTGCTTAACACTTGGATAGGACCAGCCAAGGTAGTACAGCTCACTAGACCCCACTCTTGTTTAGTTCAAATGGAAGACGGTAGTACTAGAGAATTACATGTAAATAAGCTAAGGCCTTATATCTCAAGAGTTGATCATGTTGGGGTAATATTTGATCAAGATACCGATTTTGGTGAATTACATTATGCTCCCACAGATAAGGAAACTCAACCTAACATTGATATCAAGTTGAATCAAATGCCTAATGTTTTAAATGCCCAACAGGAATACCAGTTAAGAAATTTGTTACGACGATATGAAGACATATTTCGGAATCGTCCTGGAAAAGCCAAAGTGAAAGGTCATTCTGTTAAAGTTACGGCAGATAATTCACCTAAAAGATTACAACCATATAGAGTTCCTATTGCTCTTCAAAAAGAAGTCGAACGTCAAATTAATGAGCTGCTGGATATGGACTTGATTGAACATAGTGATAGTGATTGGGCGCACCCGGTGGTGTGCGTGGCAAAAAAAGATGGAAGCATTAGATTGTGCATAGACTTTAGACTTTTGAATAGTTTTACTATTCCTGATGCATATCCAATGAAACATGCAACGGATTTAATATACGAGATAGGCAAAGCTCATTTTATATCGGTCTTAGACCTCACGAAGGGATACTGGCAAATCCCTATGGAAGAAAACTCAAAACATTTTACTGCTTTCGTTACTCATTCTGGACATTATCAGTGGAAAGTCCTACCTTTTGGAATGAAGAATGCAGGAAGTACATTTCAAAAATCTATGGATCAAGTGTTGAATCCTCATCAAAAGTACTGTAGATCCTACATAGACGATGTGGCAGTATTTTCAGAAACATGGTCAGATCACATGCAACATTTGGGAAATGTTTTTAAGACTTTGAGAGAAGTTGGACTAACTGTCAATTTAGAGAAGTGTGATTTCGGAAAGAGCCAAGTTAAATTTCTAGGTCACGTGGTGGGTTCTGGAAAACATGCTCCAGATCCTCAAAAGATGGAAACTATGTCAAAGTTATTGAGACCAACGACCAAAAAACAGTTACGAGGACTGCTTGGCTTATCAAGCTATTATCGTGACTATATTAAGAATTTTTCTTCTATTGTTTTGCCCTTGACAAATTTAACTAAGAAAAATATTCCTAATAAAATTCCTTGGGATGACACAGCTGAAGAATCTTTCCAATGTTTGAAGAAAAGCTTAATCGAAATGCCTACTCTCTATACCCCTGTGTTGAACCGCCCGTTTCAGCTGTATACAGATGCTTCTGCTACTATAGTCGGCGCATGCCTTGCACAGAACGATGAAAAGGGAATGGAACACCCAATTTCATTAAACAGTAAGAAATTAACCAAATGCCAAATGAACTGGTCAACAATAGAACGAGAGGCCTATGCCGTGCTAAGTGCATTGAAAAAGTATGAATGTTGGATCTTCGGATCTCAAATACAGGTTGTGTCTGATCACAACCCACTCACATTTTTGACCAAAGGATTACCACATGGTACAAAATTAGCTCGTTGGGCCCTAGCCTTGCAACGCTATGATTTACGGATTATATACCGTAAAGGGAAAAACCATGGCAATGCTGACGCTCTCTCTCGCTTGCCTTTTGATGATTAACCTGAGTTATTTGTAGTACTTATTTCAGTATTAAAGCATATTCCTATTTGTGTATATATTTAGAAAATTAGTGTCAAAATAATAGTCTTATTATATATATTCGTGATTATGTAACCTTATGTTATTGCCTTATTTTCATTATATTTGTGCATTAATGATCATATTTAAGTCATGCCTCATGTGTTTTTTTTTTTTAATTTAGATAGTGCACTCTCCTCAACTAAGGTTTAGATATTTTGTTTCTGAATTAGGACTCTTTCGTGAGTGTGTGACTAACCTCTTTCTTTTAGCACCTGGTCATTAAATATGACGCATGTGCTTCCGTTGGTGGGGCGTGTAAGATTCACCGGACTAAAAAAAACAATATAGGTGGCGCTGCCATCGATATAAGGAGAGAAGAAACAAGAACAGAAGAGGAAGAATGGCGGCTATGACCTGTCGCAGGATGAACAAAATGGCATGAAACATCAGCCAAATGTTAGTATTAGTGAATTTTCATATTGTATTAATTGTGTGTGTTGTGTGGCTTTAACAAAAGAATAAAAACTTTAGCCACTAAAGTTTGTGAATCTGGTAGTGATTGAATCTTCAGAAAATGAAACAAAGAACCTACAACACGCGAAAAACACGCGAAATATTACTTCACTTAATAGGAAAACTTCTTTTACTTGCATTTTTAATACGCAAATAAAGCGTCGGAGTACCCACCAAAAGTATTACGTTGTTCATGTAAAATAATTCCCCCTTTGGCTTTTTAGAATGCCAAGTTCAATCACAATATTCAGATTATTTCTGCTTTGTTAAAGGATTAATTGATCAGAATAATTATCAAACTTTTCGACTGCCCCAGGCTCACTTGCGCGGCGTTTTGCTTGCACCGTGTGCGAGGAATAAACGATTTTTGAATGCTAGGGATTCAAGCAAAGATCACGTGTTTAACTAAAATTTGATTATATAAGTAATTCTATGATTAATAAAATGACAATTTAAAAAATTGCTCAAAATATAATGATGTATATGAGATAATGATTGTATTTGCATAGTACTTTAAACAGTAATTTGTGGCAAAAACGAATCGTGAATAATAGAAAACACGAAGTTGGAGCTCTTTGGCTGGTTCCGACTGAGAAAAGTGAAGGGGCTTTCACTTATTCTTGGCACTCGAAACCCTTTTATTATTATTATTATTATTTATTATTTATTTTTATTATTTTGTTGGTTCAATAATGCGTGGTGACCAGTTCTACGGGTTTTCGTTGTATTTCTGTTGTACTCTGATCACTGTTTTGTGAATTCGAACGTTTCTTATTATCTGAATTCAAGTAGTTAGAGCCAACTTTTGGCTTCTCAAAAGTAGAGGAAAGTGAATAATTAGCTCTAGTGAGGGATTTTCGACATTACGAATTTTTTGAAAAAGATTTTTGTAACTTGTGTGACTTGTTTCTTTCCACTTCTGATCCAGATTTTAGACTAATATTTTTACTATCTTTTAACTAATCATTTTTTTTTCTTCTTCTTTGTTGCTTCAATTTATATCTACATCGAGCATGATGCAATTTCCTTCATCGAAATCCTGTGTGATCCTAGTCTGTTGCATTAAATCAGCTCCAATTATACAAGGATGTTTCATGTCATCTATTACAGTTCAAATTACCATTTTCGTTTGAAATGTCAAACACCGAGTTATGATCACAAGCTCTCAGTCGGCGATATTTCCGTCGAATCGCGGGTTCGAATCATGGTGCCACTAAAAACCCGCCTTGTAGCGGAGATGATGCAGATTAAATATGTTGAGGTTCCAAGTTCTTCCATTGGCTTGGTGTAGAAGTTTGGAGAGGGAAGGGCCTTCTCAGGTGTCATCCTCGTCACTTGACCGAGGTTTAAAATTGCGAGATCCGTCGCTCAAAGACCTCGCGTTGCTTCTACGTTCAACGTAAAAAAAGCACAAAATAAATCAAAGTAGTTAATGAAAAAAAATTATTAATTTCTTATTTACATCAATCATATTTGCTTATTCTTTGGGAACAGGTATCAATGAAAATAAAATTCTAAACGAGCTTTCTCTGGTAATATGGTCTTATATTTCGATGTGACGTGTTGCACGCGCCATTAATACATACAACCCAGTGTCAATCTTTCTCCAATAAATTCAGAGCTTGACATGCACTGTTGAAAGTAGCATGTGTAATAATTCTTAATTTCTGGAAAGATGTTGAACCGGGTATATTTACCAATATCATGTGAATAAAGAAGCATTCATTTTGATTGAACTGCAAGGTATACAATCTGTCTATTATAATTTCTTTGCATATTGCAGTTTGGTCGTAAACTCTCTCACCTGGTTTGCGTCATGTAAATAAATTTTTACTCGTATTTTGTATGTATAAAACGTAGTTCCAAATATATCAGTTTCGCAAACGCGTCATTAGCGCATTCACAAATGCGTCATTGATACGTAAAGAAAGTAGTTAACGTTGTAACCGGTGGATTCCGGGCTATTTGTTGAGCACTTGAAGATGTGAAATAATAGTTTTGTCCACTTTCTAGATGCACTGTTAAGTAACCAACAGCTGGATTTCATCTCATCTCCTCTCCTTTTCATTTCTTAACTATAATCCATATTACTAAATTCAAAACCACTAAAATGAAATCAAAGTCATATGATTTCATCTCCTTCAAAAAATCAATTTTTGGAATTAATTAAAATACTTCCAGCTATAGACAACAATATATCATCACTTTAATTTTTCGTAACTTTTGATAGACATATTTGTAAAACTTCTTAACTTTCTTTAATTTGTAAGGAAATCTAAAACTGTTACGTATTGCTTGTCTTAATTTTTTATGTACTTTAAATTAAATTCTGAAATTAATTAATGTTTTACTTCTAAGCAAATATAGATACAATGTTTAACTCAGCAGTAAATAATTTCCAATCAGATAGCCGATAAAAGAACAAAAATGTTATACAAATAAAATATTTTCCGCATTAACAAACCACTCTGAAGACAATTTAACAGTATAATTTAAATTCAAATGAAAATCAATTAACACAACTTGATTCTACCGCCAATTGAACTAAAAAATGCCAACAAAATATTTCAATTCAAATGCAGACCAATCGACACAGCTCTGTTCCAAAGCAAGGAGAAACGGAATACTTTAATTCGCTTTAGGAAATCACTCCGAAGACAATTTCTGATATAATTTGATATATGTATGTGTCTCTCTGTGTGTGTTATGGTGAAAAAGTAAAATCTGGAGAATGTCGACTTTCTCCGACGTTTCGAATACGTTGGTGTAAAACGAAAATACTTACAAAGTATCCTTATTTTTTACTGATAAAAGAAAATGGCAACATTCCAAATCCACTGAAAGTGATTTATTAAAAATATTTTTGTTTCATTTATAAATAAATCATACTTTATACATAAAAATGATATATGTAAAAATAAGAAAATGCTTTAATAACATGACATGTAAATAAACTCGAGAACTTAACATTACATTCTAAATACGAAAAAAAAATATCTATACAAATATGATTGATGTTATACAATCTTATTTATTGTAATAACTTGAACTGTTAAGACACTTTGATATATAATGTACATCCTATTTGTTCCCCATTCTGCATTCCATATAGGATGAATAGCTTCCTTTATCAGTTTATTACAGAGACGTCTAAAGGGTGAAGTAGATCAGTCATGCCACCTTGAATAATAATCACATCCGATTTTATTTGTCGCATTTCCTTCTGAATGGAAGGCCTCCTATGACACCGAAATGAATCGAGCAATGGAAGATAATTGGAAGAGTTTTTCTGTTAAAAACAATGTAAGGCGGTAGTTTTCCTCCATTTGCAGTACGTGCCAGTAGAACAGTGAAATGAGATTTCTCCTGTCCAGTTATTCAAATTGACACAGTTTTTTTTTTCTACCTTTCACAACTGCAGTCCTATATTGTAGGGCATATCGAAAGTCAAGGTCATTTGATATGCGTTTCCAACCTGTAAAAGGGTATACATATGTTCCTTTCTCAATTTTATAAGAACTCTTGAAAAGTCCAGAAGTTTATCTTCGTGGTCATCTGGAAGATGCTACCCGATGGTGATTCTTCCACGAACAGAAAGCCCATGTCGTTTCATGAAACAAACTGCCTATCCAGGTGAAGCTTTGAATTCTATTGTATTTTCAATTTTTTTTTTTTAATTCTAGAGCTTTCAACCTAATTTCATAAAACGAAACCCTAATACCTTGTTGTTTCTTATCCACTACCCACTCCATTAATGTTTTTTCAAGTTCTTGAAACCTAGTTGGTAAACCTCGCTTTACCATTTTCTTCCCAGGCATGATTTGTAGAATTTTTTTTTCTCACCACAACCATACATTTGCTTCATTCTCTGATAAGTGACGACTCTGCTTCTTGATTTCCGTGGGATTCGTCATATTTTACAATCTGTAATTTTTCTGCTACTGTGTATGATAATCTTGAAGCTATTTTAAGGGATTTAAGTAAAATAAAGCAATAAACTTTTGTTCTAGCTACAACCGGGAACTATCGCTATTTTAATGGAACTTTTGTTAAGCAACAGATACTGTAAGTCCCTGTTTCTGTAAAAGAATACGAGTACAGCAAGCGTGTTACAACAACCCCTTACAGTTGCTGCACGTTTGTTGTTCAATGTTCAAAAAACCTTTTTAATATTTTTACACAAGTATCATGCGGTCTCTCATTTTTAAGGAACAAAATGTGGAAAAAAAGTGCGTATTATAGTCAAGTTTTTATGGAATTGAAAGTATCAAAAATTAAAAACTTCAAAAAATGTAAAAGAATTAGAAAGAGTCTTAGGATCATTTTATGTATTACTAATTTATTAAAAATTATGTTAGTTTCAGAAATGCTTTAAAAAAATTACGCAATAAAAATGTTCCTTGGAAATGGGCTGAAATAAGTCAGAAGTCGTTTTAGAAATCCAGGGGTCCAATTCTGCCGAGGGGAAGAATTGTGATATTCTGCATAACTAGTAATTTTCTTCATAACTTTCTTAAAAGAATTGCGATCTATTTTAGTCTCCAACAAAAGTAATCATCCAACCAAAACCTCATGTTTTAACACCTGTAGCTTTCGCCTTCACGTTACTAGAAGCCCAATGGCGGTTTAACGTATAAAACCTCAGGCGGATAAAAGCTGGTTCAATCTTTTCTGTGCTCTCTTTTTTTTCTTCTTTTTACTTTCTCTCTGTTCCGTTCAATGAAAACACAGCACCTCTGCGCTCTTATGGGATATCTACTTTTGATGTTTGCTACAAATGCAACTACGGTTTAATAGAGTAAAATGTCTTCTACAGAAATAAAATTTGTTACTTTGAAAAGGACTGGGCTCTTTAAAAAATCTTTACAACAGTTTGTGCATATTGTGATAGAAATATATATATAACACATCAATCAATAACTCCCGAGACTAACCCAGAGATGGCGCTCGTAGTAAACCAGTAACCAGGTCTTTCTAGAGTTCTAACCTTTGCTTGAAACGTGTCAAAATTTTAAGTCGATCGGACCAGAAACAGCTGAGTTATCGAGGTTGGAGTAAAGTCGTTTTGTAGTTTGTTTAAAAAATGGAAAAAACCGAGTTTCGTGTTCTGATAAAACATTGTTTTTTAATGGGTAAAAACACCGTGCAAGCGAAA